>PVKN010000121.1:0-106879 GCA_004027915.1 Capromys pilorides | reverse complement strand
GCTAGCTCTACTGAGCTGTGTATTCCACATCTGTGAATTCAACCAATCATAGGCTGAAAACATTGGAATACATTTAAGTTTGTACTGAACACATACTGACTTTTCTTGTCATTATTCCAGATCAATGCAATAACATCTATTTACATAGCATTTATATCATATTAGGTATAAATCATCTACAGATGACTCAAAGGGCATGGGAGGGTGTGTGCAAGTTATAGTAAAATATCGCACGATGTTCTACAAGGGACCTGAGCATGTGCAGATTATGGTATGGGGGTGGGGCCTCTAGAGCCAGTTCTCCCTAACACCAAGGGACCATTCTGCTTTAGCAGATGGAGCACAGGGGATTTTTTATTAAGGTGGTGAATTTATTTTACAATACTAGGTGATGCTAAGGGTTTGTCAGAGTGGACAGAACCTAGAATGGCACAGCACGAAGAGTAAACCCTAGTTTGTCTACAGGCTTTTGAAACTAATGTACCACATGAATGTAAGATGTTAATGGTCAGGGTAAACAGTGTGAGGAAGGAGAGGGCTGCAGAGGAACTCTGCACTTTGTGCTTTATTTTTCTGTAAGTTTAAAACTGCTCTAAAAAAATAAAGTCTGTTAAGAATAACAAGAAAAAGGACATATTTACATGAGTGATTTTCAACTAGAACAATTTTGTGCTCAGGGGATATTTAGCAATGTTTGAAAACTTTTTCTTTTTTAAAATATATTTAGTACAGGATCTCACTATACAGATCAGAAGCCTAGTGATCCTTCCTGTTGTTTTTCAGCCTCCCAAGTGCTGGGATTATAGGTATGTGACACTGCACCCAGCCTCAATTGGTGCCTGAGCATGCTCTGGGGGCGGGGCTGGCACAGCTGGCAGGGGATCAACCCCTACCCCCCTGTGGCTGTGCCTGCTTACAGGAGCTTTAATCCGCTGAGCTATTTGGCTGGTCCCTTTTTTTCTTTTAATTTAATTTATTTCAATGAGTAAAAACAGAAGCAAAGACAAATAGAAAAGAGGACAGAAACAGGGTAACATACAACAATACATATGTTACAGATTTTCGAAACAGAAATAGCTAATTAACAATGGTTATTATATTATCTACTTTTACTGTCAAATCTGTTGTTCAGATTAACATGAAAACTTTCTGGATACAACTGAGGAAAGAGGTGTTGCTTCCAGTCCTTGGGGACAGGTTGGGTTGCTGCTCTCCATGCCACATGCACAGGACAGCCCTCCAGCACAGCCCACACGGCAACAGTCCCAGTGATGAGGAGCTCTGTGTTACAAAATTCTGAGGAGGCTGGAGAAATTTGCCTGACAAACACGAGGTGCTGAGTTGCTAGCTGGTGCCCTCAGCGAGCAAGGCAGCCATCCTAGAATTCTACCATCTTTAATTGTATCTTTTATACTTACAGATGTTTTCTTATGTCACTCAGATTATAACATTTGCCATCTCAGATGCAAATGCCCAAAGGCAGCCAAGGGAGGCTGACTGCATGGGGTAGCCAAAGACCAGCAAGTCAGATTTAGTATGAGATGAAGGGGCACAAGGGAAGGAAGGGGACAGAGAGGTAAGGAAAACATGTAGCCCCTAGGCAGGACAAGGGCTCCTTGAGTTACCCATCATCGGTTGAAAATATCATGTTAAACTTGATTGACTACTCTCACCCAACTGAACAATATAGCATAATGTAGCCTGCATTACCAATTCTCTGAACACTTATATAATGCTACATTTGGGCAAATCATTTAAAATCATTCTATAATAAAGTGTTAAAATCTCAGGTAACCCACTTAGCAACTGCATTCAAAGATGCTGGCAGGGCAGCCCACTGCACAGCATAGCTGGGTTCCCTTGGGATTGCACGGCTGTGGGGACGCTGGGGTGCCAGCATCACAGGGAGCTGCACTGCCTGGCACCAGCCTCAGGAAACATCAAAGTCAGGCTGGGCGTGGCGGCACACGCTGTCATCTCAGCACTCTGGGAGGCTGAGGCAGAAGGATTTCAAGTTACAGCCTGGGCAATTTTGCAGGACCTTATCATAAAATAAAATAATAAAAAGAAGATAGGGGATTAGCTCAGTGTGAGGGCCCTGGATTCAGTCCTGCTACTGGGGAAAAATCAAACAAACAAACAAATAAACAATATCAAAATTTGAAGCATATATTCAGTGGGTATCAGTTTTGCATCATTGTAAACACAGAAAATCCTAAGTTCACCATTATAAATTGAGAACTACCTGTAATAGTCAGGGCATGGATTTGAGTATCTGTGATGGGGAACAAAACTGCAGCTAAGTTTTCTTTACATAAACAGAGCCACAGGGCCCAGATAGCTCAGCACTGGGCCCACACTTCAACTACTAGGACAGGGTAAAGTGCACACTCACTTGGGCTGGAGAGGACGCTGATGCCCCCATCCCATTGGCCAGAGTGCCATCAATAGCTAGTTCTACTTGCAGGGGTGGCTGGGATAGGTAGTGTTATTTTCCCCCAACCTCAGACAGAGATTATAATATTTTATCTACATATTATACATCATAATAGTTTGGAGGGAAGGAAGGTTAGGTGGAAACACAATCATATTTTGGGTATTTTAAAAAGCCACCATTCAGAGTCAGGGTATTTCTGCCAGATAGGAGTGTGGCTCTGTCATCGTCTAACAAGCACATTACAAACAGTTCAGTGTCAGTGTTTTATGCAAATTGTCTGCCTGCAGTATGGAGCAGCCTCTCACCCTCAGTTTGTAATTTTTTTTTTTTTAATTTTATGTATTTGGTACAGGTCTCACTACGAAGCTCAGACTCTTAGTGATCCTCCTATTTGCAGTCGCCCCAGTGCTGGGATTACAGGCCTGTGCCAACACGCCTGGACTCAGTTGCCAGCTCAGCATGCCTGGGGGTGGGGCTGGTGCAGCCTGTGGTGCCAGGGACTGGATTCAGGTCCCCATGCCTGCCTAAGCAGGCACTCAGTCCACTCAGTCCACCAAGCTATCTCGCTGGCCCTGTAATTTCTAATGTAAGCTACCTGTTTTAGTAAAAGATGGAGGGGGGGTATTTTCTCACTTTCTCGAACTTAGTTGCTAGTTTCAGGTAATTTACTAACAGTACAAATTATTAGTAGTGTATAAATGAGGAGATGCATAAGTAATTTAGAGAAGCATGGGATCTGGATCACTCTAAAGGAATATATTTACAGAAAATAACACAGCTTCATTTCTTTGTATTAGAAGACTTTCCTATTTCAGATCTGCAAATCTGGTCTTCTGTGCTGCTGCACAAATTGATGTTGGCACATCAATTTCCTATGAGAACCTATTTATTACGGGACATCTCCAGTAAGCCATCACTGATACTGATGTGACGGAGCTAAGGGTTTGATTAAAACACCACAAGAGAAGGCCCGCAGAAGAATCAAAACATAATTGAGAAGACAAGCTGCTGAAAAATATGCTAAACCTGAACAAATTGTGCATGTCAGTATAAATCCAAGCAACTGACAGATAGGAGAAATGTGTTCTTCATAACAATTCAGGGAAACACGAATTACATCATCAATGAATTATTCAAAGGCACCCGACTATCAAGCTTTTGAAACTTGGACTGTGTATAGATTATATGAAGATGCAGAGCAACAGGAACTCTACTTGTTTACTAATCAGAGTATAAGCTGGTCTGACTGTTTTAGAAATTTGCATGCCTCGATAGAGAATCCTATGCACAAGAAGGTTTATAGCAGCACTGTGAGCCAGGTGTGGTGCTGTATTCCTGTAATCCCGGTACTCAAGAGGCAAAAGCAGGGGATTCTAAATTTGAGGTCAGACTGGACTACAAAACAAGCTCATGTTGGGCCTGGCTACATAGCAAGGCCTTGTCTCAAAAAAAAACAAAACAAAACAAAAGGAGGAGGAGAAGGGAAAAGAAGAGGAAGAAGAGGAGGGGAAGATGAAGGGGAAAGGGAAGAAGAGGAAGAGAAAACAGCCTAAATGCTCCATAATACCAGAAATGATAAAACTGTAGTGTATTCATAAAATTAAACATTGTGCAGAAAATAACATGGATTATAGCTACACACAACATGGGCAAATTTCATAAATACCAAGCCAAGGCACAAGACGTTAAAAAAGAAATACACCGGGGCTGGCAAGATGGCTCGGTGGTCTAAAATGCCTGCTTAGGCAAGCTTAGGCAACTGCAGGGACTGTGGTTCGAACTCTGGCACCACATGTTGTGCCAGTCCCACATCCAGGGTAGGCTGAGCTGGCCATAATAAAACAAAACAAAAAACAAATTAAAAAAAAAAAGTTCTCTCTTAAAAAAAAAAAGAAAAAGAAATACACCATGATCCCATGTACATAAACTTTCCCAAAAAGCAAACTGGAACTAGAACTTTATATAGGTGATGAAACTATAAAATAAGACAAGAAAGTATATGCACAGTTATAAGGTACCTCTGAGGACAGACAGGATGCTTTACTTATGTGGGAGGCATAATTCACAATGGAAACTGTGGGGCAGCATCTAGGGTCCTAGCCACCTTCCTCATGGTTGTGCTTCAAAGCATGCACATTCCAGTCTGTGCATGTGTGTTTCACGCATGCTTCTCCATGATCATTCATGCCAAGTCTAGGACAGACATGAGTGGGAGTGGACACAAGGGTATAGAAGTACATGTTGAATACTGTTCAGAGCTGGCGTGCTGCAGAACTATGGCATGACAGCATGTATTTATTTATTAATTGATTAATTAATTTATTTATTTGGTACAGGATCTCAATACAGCTCAGATTCATAGTGATCTTCCTGTCTCAATCTCTCCAATTACAGGCATGTGTCACTATGCCCGATTTTGTAGATAGCATGGTGTGTTCAGGATTCTAGGGCCAGCACAGCATGTGATACCGGGTCTTGAACCCAGGTTCTCATGTTTGCCAGGCAGGTGCTTAAACCTCTAAGCTATCTCCCCAGCCTAAGAGGTTAGAACCTGGTGACCAAAACCTGACCACACCAGAGCATGCAAAACTAGCACATTAGTCTAGAAGGTTAATTCTGATCATTTTCAGAGCTTAGGCTCACACAGGATTTCATGTTTGAGTGGACAGACAGCAGCTGAGCACTTGTTTGTTCGCCCTCTTTGTCAGTCTGTCTGAGAGCCTAAGTCTGCATGCCCATGAGCTTTCAGGGGGTGCCCAGAGGGTCCCTCCCCGGCTGGTGGGGCAGGCAGCACAGCTAAAAAGAACCAGGATGAGCCTCCGTGTCTGGAGGAGGGCTGGCCCGAGAGCCCCTGGAAGGAGAGCAGCCTCCCTCGGGATGTCTCTGCCTTTCACTGGCAATAAACACACTCACCCCGCCTGGACATTCCTGACCCTGGTGGAAAGGGCTATGTTATTTTAAAGATGCACTTGACCGGAACTGTCACGAGGGACTTGTTTCTCCAAGCCCCAACCAGAGAGAATGCCCATAAATCTACATCACTCACTGCTTCTTAGTGACCAAGCTAGCAATTACTTTTCTCTACCATTTCAGCAAGAATTTAGACGTCACCGTGAAGAACAAGCTTGCATTTTATATGAGTATCGACGCTGAGCCCTTCCCATAGGCATTCCAGATTCCTCTCTGGATAGTTTTCCAGAAGAAAGCTGTCCTAGCCCGCATGTAGCCTCTGCAAGGAGTTTTCAGGCGATGATTCCTTTGGACACTTTCAAGTCCCCTCTCACAGGCTGTTGTTTTTCTTTACTGACCTCAAAAGCCCTGCTGGAATGTGCCAGCCCCACTCATTTTTAAGAAAGCCACATGGCTGGCAGAACCAATGCAACTCTTTGTATGTGCTGGAGCGTATGTGTAGAACCTCCCACCCCCCCCAACCCACCCCCCCTCCCCCAGCAAATGTGTGCACCTGCTGTGGCTAACTGCAGGCTTGCTCCCAGCAACAGCTAGCCACCTGCCATCCAGTGCCTGGGGTGCAAGAAGTGTGGCCAGTGAGCAATACGCCTGTGTGCAGCTCCTAGACCTAGAGAAAGAGGAGACCTCTCTGTTTGGACTTTGTGCAGCTCTATCCCTAGGTTCCTAGACAGTTTAAAGGGAAAAAAAAAAAAAAGTTCAGACCCTAGACTTCACTTTTCTTACCAGTGCTAAAGTTCTTTCTTACCAGAAACACAAACCAAATGTGCATGAGCAGATAAAATTATAATACAATGACTAAGTTATACACAATGACCAATAATGCCGGCTCCTTAGGCAGGAGGATCTCAACTTCATGGCCAGCCCAGACAATTTAGAAAGAGCCTGTCTCGAAACATAGAACTGGGGATGTAGCTCAATGGAGTGCTTGTGTAGCATGCACAATATCATAGAAATTCCCAGCAACCCCTGCCAAAGAAATCAAAATAAAATATATAGGACTAAATGCAGGCATTTGGAAGGCTGAGGCAAGAGGAAAACCTTGGACGACTACATAACAAGTTCAAAACCACCATGTACTATATAGCAAAACCCCATCTCAAAAAGCCCTCAAATAAATAATAGAGTTAGGGATGTAGCTCAGTGCGGGAGTACTTGCCCAGCATGTAGGACAACTTGCCAAGGTGTGAAAGGAACAGTTCAGCCCCTGTACTGATAAACACACGAATAAAATGTACCACACAGAAATGTCTGCAGAGACTTCACTATACAAAGAAAATGCCACACAGTTGGAAGAACCAATATGTTTCATAGCAATTGGCAAATGGGAAGAAAATATTCAAATGAGAAAGGAAATGGAGGGTGGGGGAAGAAAGATGGGTGATAGGTGTGGTCTTGTATGGGTTCTGATAAGTCATTTCTTTGTCTGCACTTGCTGGGAATCTCTGGTGAGCCATCAAGTTTTCAGCTTCGATGAAAGAACAGCACAGGGCTGGGCTTCTAACAGAACAGTATATTGATTGTCTGGGAAATATGTGAAACGGGTGCCAACTTAACTATTAAACTACATGAACTGGGTCCCATACAGGCTTAAATGTGACAGCTTGCCTAAATATGAGACCATTAAGAGGATTTTGGTTAGTTTTTATAAACTCCACTTTCATCAATTACTTTACAGACACCGGTGCCCCTCTGGTGACCAGCGTGTGTGACACAATTTGAATCTATTTGGAACAGTACTTCACTGGCAGACTGCCTTCCGTTTATCCTTTGTTAGAAATCCTGTTGGTTTTAGTAATCTGGAGAACTTGGGCTTTAGTGATCCATCAGGCTTAATACCAGAGCTTAGCTAGGGATTTCTAATGGCAAATTCTTCTTTACTAATTCTTACACAAAGGGCTATTAAAGGTGACAGACACAAAGCAATACAGGCAGTCCCTGACTTATGACTGTTCAACTTACGGTATTTCAAATTGACATGGTATGAAAGCAACAGTAAAAACCATGCTTTGGATTTTGATTTTTGACCTTTTCCAAGCCAGTGCG
Source organism: Capromys pilorides (assembly GCA_004027915.1). NCBI lineage: Eukaryota > Metazoa > Chordata > Mammalia > Rodentia > Capromyidae > Capromys > Capromys pilorides. The sequence continues at coordinate 99,429 of PVKN010000121.1, read as the reverse complement.
ATAAGATCTGACCTCTGACAAGGCCAGGCAGTAGCACTGAGCAACAGCGCCCAGTCAGCTCCTCTATCAGCGCGGGAGGTGACTGGCGCTGCAGTGCCGTGACCTGCCAGGCTAGACATTCAGGAGGTTAGGCATAGGTAATGCATTTCTGCCTTATGTTTTCAACTTGCAACAGCCTTAGTCAGACATCATCCTATCTTTGCTCCAAAAGCAGGTCTCCCTGACCAGCAGTGTCAGTGTGGAGATTGTCAGGCTCCAGCCAGGCCTGCTGAGTCAGACAGCTGAGAAAGGCCTGGCATTTGATTTAACAAATGGTTGAAGAGTCATTGCCACAGAATAAACACAATACAAAGCAGAGATTTTCAAGGCAGAAATAGGAATCAACCATTTCATGTGGAGAAATAGAGCTGGACATGGTAGTTCACACTTATAATCCCAACACTCTGGGAGTGTGAGCAGGAGGATCAAGTTCAAGTGCCACCCAAGCAACTCGGCAAGACCCTGTCTTAAACTAAAAACTGAAAATGCTTGGGGAGTTTAGCTCAGTGGTAGAGCACCTCTGGGCTTGGCCCTCAGTGTGAAAAACAAACAGCCCTAAAATGAAGAGAAGGTAAAGAAGACCGTAAACACATCGAGGTCAACACAGGTCAGTTTCAGGGATACTAAGTGATCTGCAGTGAAGAGACACAATGGTGTCACCTAATCCCCAGAGAGAAGTTTTCACAGGGCAAAAGCTCACCTCATGGGTGTTACTAGGTGGCAGGGACCACGCCTACCCGTGCTCCACAGGCATGTGAGGCTTATTATCATCCACAGCCTTATTTCACAGGTGTAGTAAGCAAGATTTAAGAGAGCAATTTATATCCCCCAGTAAGGAAGAAGTGGGTGGGAGGGCTCGAGACCTGTGTGCTATCAACTTTCCGGGCTCCTACTGAGTGTACAAGGAAGGGACAGTGAGACAGGGGGACAAGAGGAAAGTAAAGATGAGGTAGTCACAGCAGGCTTCCGATTCCTCTAATTGGCCCCATTAGAATGTGTCTGTAGGGGGCAGTCTGTCGTCGTTGTCGTCGTCGTCTTCGTCTTCTCCTCCTCCTCCTCCTCCTCCTTCTCCTCCTCCTCCTCCTTCTTCTTCTTTTCTTCTTCTTCTTCTCTTCTTCTTCTTCTTCTTCTTCTTCTTCTTCTTCTTCTTCTTCTTCTTCTTCTTCTTCTTCTTCTTCTTCTTCTTCTTCTTCTCTTCTCTTCTTCTTCTTCTTCTTCTTCTTCTTCTTCTTCTTCTTCTTCTTCTTCTTCTTCTTCTTCTTTTCTTCTTCTCTTCTTCTTCCTCTTCCTCTTCTTCTTCTTCCTCTTCCTCTTCTCCTCCTCCTCCTCTTTCTTCTTCTAATGTATCAGTTATTTAATTAGGTTCTTAGTAAGAAATTTAGAATACTAATTTATGACAGTAAATCCCATTTGTCAGAGCAAGAAAAGATTGCAGGTAGCCCCGGAGCTGAGGAATAGCTTTGATTTTTGTTAAAATCTGTGAGTCCACCTCTCTCTCTCTCTCTCTGTCTCTCTCTCTCTCTTCTTTTCTTATGAATTTAGGACAGGGTCTACAGCGTGTATAAGGTCTCATTATGTACATCAGACTTATAGTGATTCTCCTCTTTTCAGCCTCCCAAGTGCTGGATTATAGGCGCCTGCCACCAGGCCCAGTCTCAATCACTGTCTCAGTACGCCTTAGGGGCAGGACTGGCACAGCACACCAGGGATTGAACCCTGGCTGCTATAGTCTGCCCAAGCAGACTTTAGTCTGCTCAGCCATCTGGCTGGCCCAAGTCTATCCCTTTTTAAACAAACAGTCCACATTTTAAAGCTAGATTAAACTGGACTCTCTCAGACTGTATTAATCACATAAAAAATCTAAACATAGATAAGTAGGACTTAATTATTAAGAATTATTAAGACTTAATTATTGGGATGGTGAGATGGCTCAGCAGTCTAAAGCACCTGCTTAGGCAAGCTTAGGAAAGCTTAGGCAACCACAGGGACCATGGTTCGATCCCTGGCACCGCATACTGTGCCAGCCCTGCCCCCAGGGCAGGCTTAAGCCAGCCATAATATAAAAAACAAACAAACGAACAAAAAACACCTTAATTATTAAGTATTCTGTACTTCTCCAACCAAGCAAACCAAACCCAAACTATAGCTACCCTCCTCTACTAGCAAAGACACCAAATTTGTTTTAATTTTTATATATTTGTTTATTTGGTACAGGATCTTACTACGCAGGTCAGATGTAGTGATCCTCCTGTCTCAGCCTCCGCAGCACTGTGATTACAGGCATGCACCACCATGTACAGTTTTGGGGTGGCACAGAACATCCAGGGTTCTGGGGTCACACACATACAGTACTTAGGATTGAACTCAGGATCTTGCACTTGACAGGCAGGCACTTAGACTGCTGAGCTATCTCCCCAGCCCAAGACACCAAATTTTGTCTGTCTGTCTGTCTGCTTGTCTGTCTGTCTGTCTGTATTTATGATGGTCTTGGGGATCGAACCCAGGGAGCACTGAGCCTTATCTCCACTACTCTCTCTTGGTTTTGAGACTCAGTCTCCTGATATTGCCCCATAACTCCTGGTTAAAACATGATTTTAAGTGAGCTACAAAAACAGACTCCTGGTACTATCAGCAGAATCTTAAAATAAGGAGTCCAGCTTCAAGTGGGAAGCCCAACATCTCCAAGAAGCCTCTAGAACCACATAAGGAATTTATTTTTTGCCCAAACTCTTATACTAATGAAGAAATAAAAACAAAACAAAATCTCCCAGTAAGATCTCTACCTCTGGAGGTTCTGGGACACCACTGCCCAGTGTGGAAAGTCCAAAATTTCCTTCCCAGTTAGTCCTATGCAAAGCTAGAAATCCTAAGGCCCAAATTCATTCAGCCTGTGATGCCACTCCTAATTACTGTGGTTTAGAAGGATCGCTTAGAGGCTATTCTAAGCTAAAATAAAGTGTTTTTCTTACTTTCTACCTGTCCAAACCAACATTTTAAAAAAGTAGCTCCAACCACCCAAAGAACTGAGGTGAATTCATTGTGTCCACCCCATGAGTTCACAGACAGGAAACATGAACATACACCCAGGGCTGTATGAAGACTTACCAAGACCCGAGGTAGCAGGCGGTAGGTCCACAACACCCAGGTCTGAGCTTGGGAGACTTCAGGCCTCTGCACCAGAGGGAAAGGAGGGGCAAGGGCAGGGGAGGGGAGGTTCTGTGGAGGCCAGGAGGAAGGGGGAGGGGCCGCCTAAACCAGGAGTCTTTCCATTCTTGAAATTTCCTTCCTGCTCCCTGGAACCAGTTCTTGATGCTATCTCTGCCCCCTCCCCTAGGTAGTAGGGATTGAACCCAGGGTCTTTTGCACCAAGATACATCCTCAGTACTTTTTTCAATATTTTATTTTGAGATGCTGTCTTGCTCAGTCACTGTGTTGCCCAAATTGGGCTTACGATCCTCTTGCCTCTGCCATCCACCATGAGGGACAGGCTTCTTTATCGGGCCCTTAATCCAATCATGTTGTAGCTATTTACAGAGCAGAGAACTAAAAAGATTAAACTAGTCATTTTCCAAGCCTGGCTAAAGCCTTCCCACCCCCAACTCCCTGTGTTCTTCGAAAGAGTGGAGCTTGCCTTTCCTGTGGACAACAGAGGTCCTTCATGAAGATTTAGGGGTGACAGGCTTCTTCTGGTTCCAGGGTCCCCAACCTCTCAGCTCCTCCTTCATACAACAGTTGAACAAAACACAAAAAAGAAGAAACACTACAGACTTCACAGGAGACTGAAGGCCCCAGGGACTTGCTTGCTGCAGGTGACAGGTGTTCAACACCACCCACATACCAAGCCAAGAGGCAGATGCTATGTCTAGTCTTTAGATAAGGAATCCGAGGTCTAAGAAGTCTTCTACCTCCCCACCTCTGACTATTGCAAATCCACAGGAAACCAAAGCACAGGTCAACCAAAAGTCAAAACACCATCCAATCGGCCCAAGTCCTGTGATCTGCAGTAACGAAGGCTGGGATTTAGAACTAGACTCAGTCACTGATTCCCTGTTCCTAGTTTTGTGGGCTGAGATAAGCTAACCTTCTTTTTTTTCTTTAGGGAAGGGTCTACAGGGTGTTCAGGGTCTCACTACTAGATCAGACTCATAGTGATCTGCCTGTTTGCAGCCTCCCAAGAGCTGGGATTACAGGCACGCACCACCATGCCAGTCTCAATTGCCATCTTAATGCAACCCGGGGGTGGGGCCAGCATAGCAGGCCCAGGGATCAAACCCCCAGCTCCTGCACCTGTTTGCAGGTGCTTTAATCCCACTGAGCTATTTGCCTGGCCCAAGCTAACCTTTATGAGGCTGGCTTTCTGCACTGTAGAAGCAGAATCACATGTCTTGTGATTCTTGGAGAAGTTATAATAGACTGCTATGAAAGTAGCTGCTTGTGTTCAGTAAATGTGGACCGTCCTTCCCCACTATAACATACCAAACCCAAGGTGTGCATACACATATAGCTGAGGGGATGGAACTGGGGAGTAAATCTAGGGCCTTTGCACTGGGTTAACCTCCCCATGTTTTGAGACAGGGTCTCAATAAGTCACTAAATTATTCAGATTGGATTTGAACTTGGAATCCTCCTGTGTCTCAGCCTCTTACAGTCCTAAGGTTATGAGTGCCATCAAACCTGGCTCCAGACCCAAGATTGTACCACCAGCTCTCAGAGCAGGCTGGTAGCGGGTAAAGTACCTCCAATGAAAACCATTCCCAGGGCTCCATTAAGGTTTGAGTTATTAGAATAAATAAGGAGGATATACTTAAACTTAAAAATAATGATTTGTCATCTGTCTAAAATTACACTGTAAGTATGCATCCTATATTTTTATATGCTAACTTTGGCAACCCTAAAGGTTTGCAATATGCCACAGGGGAAAAGGACTTCAGAAGAGTCTTGCCACCTTCTAAGTTGTAAATGCTTTTGGGGTTGGCCTGATAGATCTCAGGGGTGCTGGTCACCCGTGGGAGTTTGTCCCATCATGGAATTTGTGCTACAAACTCTCTCAGCATTCAGTCAGAAGTGTCCTGACCTGCAACTTTTGCTAGGGTTTGGCAAGGAGCGGCGTCCACTCAGCCGGAATCCTGCCATGGTATTTCTGTCTGTGGCCTAGCTAGCAACCTAGGCCAAATCACTGTGCCCATCTGCATGCTTCATGGGGATCAATTCCCAAAATATTTTCTTTTAAGACTAAAACATTTCAAATTATAATGAAAATGTGAGAAGAGATTTTTCTAAACACTAGCCAACCTGCCAAGGATGCCTGATCATGTCTACTACAGTTGGCTCCTCTTTTCAATACTTGCAAGAGAAATATAATCTGTAAGAATGACTCATGTTGAAAGAAGATTAATGTAGAAATCTGAATTTTTAAATAAAAGTGTTTCACCCCTTGTCAAACTGATAGAGACAGAAAGGAGAAAGGTGGCTGCCAGGGACTCTGGGAATAAAGGATAAAGAGTTAGTTATTAGACTTTCAGTTTTGCAAAGTGAGTTTCGGGCTTGGTTGCAAAACAAGACAAACACACTTAATAGTACTGCTCTGTGTTCTTTTTTTACGTATTTAGCACAGGGCCTACAGGGTCTCACTGCACAGATCGCACTCATAGTGATCTTCCTGTCTTTGGCTTCTCAAGCGCTGGGTTTACAGGCATGTGCCACCATACCCAGTCTCAGTTACCTGTCTCAGAGTGCCTGGGGGTGGGGCTGGGCCAGGGGGGGATCAAACCTCACTGAACCTGTGGTCTGTTTTCTTAAACCAGTAGAAATGTAGCTGGTGCAGAGTTGCACCTTTGATCTCAGCACTCTGGGACACTAAGAGAGGAGGATTTAAGATCAGACTTAGCCTGGATGACTTAACTGAGTGCCTGTCTCAAGGTAAAAGAGAATAAGAAAAGGGCTGACAATGTAGCTCACTGTGAAGGCCCCAAGTTAAATCCTTAATACCACACACACACACACGCGCACACACACACACACACACACAAAGGGAGGTGGAGACAGTGGAATTTATGTGATGTATATTCATCTCATAATTAAAACACTACCTCTCATTCACATCTAGAAGTAGAAAATGGGCATCTGGAAAAAAATCAAGCAATCTAGGCAGTGCTTTCCTATCAAAGAATGGACAATAGGAAATCTGTTCCTCTCCTAGAAACTCTCCACCGGACATCTGGAAATTGCTTATGGTCAGCTTGAAGCCTCAACGCCTTATCCCCTCTTCCCACATGTGTCGCTCAGGGTGCCCCTTCTGATGACAAAAACCTACATCAGCCACATTAGCCATTTGGGCACAGAGAGCGGCACTGCATTCTGTGTTCTGTTAGCACTCTGTGTTTCCAGAACAGCACAGAAGACCCTGTGAGGGCTATCAGTGAAGGCTTGTAGGATTCCTCCCCACAATGCCATCCCTGGACATTGGCATCCCAAGAAGGGCCAGTAGCTCAGGTCATACTAATGGATAGTCATTCTAAACCCTGTGCACACCAATGTTTCCACCAGCCAGCACCTAAGCGGACCAAGAGGCTGAGTCTCACTCTGGGCCCACGTAGTGGGGCGATGAGCACCACAGTCTGGGCTGCTTGGGTGCAGAGGAAAGCAGAAGCCAAAGAGGTGCAGAGAGCCACCTCCTGCACAGGGCGGAGCCTCATGGGCTTGGTAGTGGTTTAGAGCTCAACTGAAGTGCAACTTGGGGTTTTGGTTTTCATATACTTGCATTTAGCCTTAGTGCTATGAAAGTGAAGTATTTTGAAATGCAAAATATGTAAGCCATGAAATGCAAACTCTTTAATTTCTAGCAAAATTCTGTGGTTATCAAAGTGAAGGCCACAGAACCTACTAGCTCAGCAATGGCTCCGACATCAGGGACAAAAGGTGGATGAGGTGGAAGATCTGCCAGAGCTTTCCCTTTAGGAAAATTTATAGGGACAATGAACGGACTCAAAATCTAGTGAAGGAAACTTGGTGAACTTTATTTATTTATTTCAGGTACTGAGGATTGAGCCTAAGGGCTCTCTAACACTGATTCATATCCCCAGTCCATTTCGTTTTTTAGTTTAAGGTAGGGTTTTACTAAGGATCCTAGGCTGGTTTGGAACTTGTAATCCTCCTGTCTTGGGCTTCTAGATAGCCAGGGTTATGACTGTGCTACTAACCCTGGCTGGCTTTGCTTAACTTTAACCAAGTATCCCAGAGAGAAGTACTTGCCCAACTGTTTTTCATTGTTTTTGTCCACAAAAGGGATTTGTGCGTGGCATGGAGCTCCACTGGGCCATTCTCCAGCTGTGCACCTCAGACAGACCATTTCAGGGCCCCAAAGTTCAGCCTTCCTACCTCGTAACTGGGGACAATTACAGCTCTGTGCTCACAGGGTCATAGCTGAGGATTAAAGTTATTAGCAACAACAATGATGACAACAATAACAGCATCATTGTTAATGATGATGTGTTAATTGAGATGCCTGAGGCAGGTGGGTTCCCATAGTTACCCTTCAAGTGGTTGGGCCTGGATGTGACACTGTGGAGTCAAATCCTAAAGCTCCACCTTTGCTCCTACCTCCTCTGCTGATGCAAGTACTCAGCCTCTGGTTCCTGGGCCTGCCCTCCCTCCCTCCCTCTCTCCCTCCCTCCCTCCTTCCCTCCCTCCTTCCCTCTATCTATCCCTTGCTGTACTGTGGATGGAATTCAGAGTCTTCACACAGAGCTACAAACTCAGCCCCTTCCCTCTTTTTTTATTTTGAGAAATATCTCACAATATCAATAAGGTGACAAGGTTAGGCTTAATTTTGGGATCCGCCTGCTTCAGTTTTCCACAGTGCTGGGGTTACAGGCATGTGTCACATGCCCAGCTGAGCTGCTCTTTTTCCTACTGTAATTCACTTTGAAGGCCCTGGAAGTGAAATATTTTAGAGCTCTACGTGCTCCAGGGGTACAAGAACCGAGGGGCAGGTTTCTAAAAGTCTTTGATTTTGTTTTCTCCCTTCATTCAACTACACTCAGGTCATCCAGGGACGTTCCTTTCCCATGGGAAACAGCAGTATTTTTATAGCACAGCTATAATTTGGGAATATTTCCTTCCTCCTTGGAGGTGGGGGCTACACACTCTGATTCTACTCCAGCGTGAACTGAAAACTGTAGTCACTTATTTTTCTCATAAAGAGAAGCACACTAATTACATAGTTACTTGGTAACTTCTAGGGTCTTAACACAAAATACTGCTTGTATAAAGTTGCTTGGGGCTGGCCAGCCGTTTGGTGATAAAGTCTCACTTTCTCCCCAGGTCAGCTTTCAGGAATTCCCCATCTTTGCCTGTGCTGTGTTACTCCAGTAGCTTCTTATCTTTGCAGGGTAAGGCCTGACTTGGCAATTCAGACTGTTAGCTATTTTTTTTTTTTTTTAAATGGGAGCCCCATTCTACTATTTTAATTAATTTTCAGAAAGCAGGATTTCCTTTGGCTTTGATAATGTCGACTTAAAATACTCTGAAGGAAATATTCCAGGAAGCAGAATAAGCAAGGGAGTCAGGGAGTCAGTGTGTCTGTCTGTCTGTCTATCTCTCTGTTGAAATTTGTGATTCTCCTGCCTCAGCCTCCCATGATTCTGAGATTACAGGTGTGCACCACCATGCTTAGCTTGGCTAGCTTTTAAAAGCATCCTAGACCCAGTAATAAAGTACTTGACCAACACATACAAGACCATAGACTCTGGCTTCAATCCCCAGCTGCAAAAACAAAACAATCACAAAGCCATCCAGTTCACAAGAGTTTGAACAAAACAATAAAGGCAAAACAGCATGGTGTCTGTGGAGGAGAAAGAAGGGAGAGGCATGAACAGATATGAAGGAGCAGGAGCAGCAGAGTGCAGACCAAGTATACATACATGAATGCCAGGATGGGGTGTCAAAGGGCAGGCATCCAAATGCAGTGAGAAACTGAGAGACTTCAAAAGTAAACAACCGTGGTCACATCTGCACCTTAGGATGGCAGCAGGGGCTTTGCCCAGGTTGGAGAAGGCAACAGAATCAGGAGAGAATGCGAATGCTTATTTATTTATTTATTTATTTATTTATTTATTTATCTATTTTGCAGAACCAGGGATTGAACCCAGGCCCTTGTGCTTACCAGGGAAGCACTTATTCTCCTGAACTATCTCCTCAGCCCTGAACTCGAATGATTTTAAAAACTAGCCAAGCTGGGCATGGTGCTATATGCCAGGAATGGAGGGAGGGGGGGGGGCGCAGGGAGACAGAGACAGAGACAGAGAGGAGTGTCTTTTGCTTATTTTGCTTTCTGCCTTCGAGCTTTCTTTGCTTTTATGGGTTTGAGCTATATAACTATGATATGTTCAATGAGAATGATAATTATCATGTTGGGATGAGCTGAACCTGGGCATGAGCTTTTTTTTTGATATACAGTCTTGCTACACAGACAGGTAGTGTTCCTCCCATCTCAGGCTCCCCCGAGTTGAGATTACAGGCATGTGTACCAGGGATCAAACTCAGGATCTTGTGCTTGCCAGGCAGGTGCTTTTGCTGCTGATCTATATCCCGGCATGAGCATTTAAAATAACGTCACTGTGAGCATCAGGTGCCAGTGCTGACAATGTGCACGGGATATGTGCTTTCTAGTCAGACTAAGGGGAAGACGGCAAGGGCTGAGGAAGCCGGGGATCAAGAACAAGCTGGAAAGGAAGGGACTGGGTGGAAGAAGGCTGAGGGGAAGAAGGGGTCTTTAGAATGGGGCCAGGAGCAGTGGCGATGTCCTTCAAGGGCAGATAGCTAGAGGATGGGTCTGGAAGCTGAAATACTGGTATGGGAGGCTCAGGAGATGTGGACACCAAGAGGTCCAGAGCTCTGACCTCTCCAGAGCTGTCTCCGCCCTTGGGTGCGTAGCCTCTGTTTACTGAGAAGTCACAATGCCCATTCTCGCAGGTGTCTGCGGACACAATTGAGCAGTGCTTACAACCTTGTGAGAAACCTTCATGATGGTCTCAAGCCAACAGCTGTATCAACCAACTTGGATGTGTGACTGGGGACTGCCACTGAGTGGCCAGGCCCAGGTCCTGGGCAGAGGCCAGCAGCTGTCTACAAATCTTTGTGTGTTCACAACCTAGGCAGGTGCTCACACGTTTTAGGCCTCGGGAGACTCCTATTAGATAAAGATAGGACTTACCTTAGTGCCATCAACAGCGCACAAATTCTGTTTCATTTCTTTCTTTGTTTTTGGTATTAAGAGTTGAACCCATGGCCTTTGCACTTAGCTACAACCTCAACCCTTTTTATTTTGAGACAGAGTCTTGTTCAGTAGTTACATTGCCCAGGTGGGGTATGAACTTGTCATCCTTCTGCCTCAGCCTCCGGTATAACTGGTATGACAGGCCTGTGCTATGGCACCCAGCCAAAGTCTCTGTTTCGATGACTACCAATTCACAGACAAGGAAAGTGAGGCTCATGAAGGATGAATGGATCCTTCAAAGTGGTGCTGCCAGCTTGTAGAAGACCCAGCTCTACACTCGCTCTACTTCTTGGTGCAGTTGGACAACTTACAAACAGTGTGTGACACTTCTTTGTCCTAGTGACCCTCAGCAAACCTGTAGGCAGCTGAAGTTAAAGAAAGGGGCTCCATCGGGCTTGGCCAGAATTCATTCACCAAACTTGACGTTCTGGCACTGAGATGTCTTGATTATTCCAAGGGGTTTTTCTGAGAAACTTTTGCCTGGCTTGCACAGGGGTCTTCCCTAGCAAGCTGCTCTCCACTGACCCTTCTCTTTGCTTCCCCCCAATGCGTTTCTAAGCTTTCTCAGGCCCCTGTTAATCTCAGAACTCTCTTTGAGAGGTAGTCAAGAGCCCAGACTGACTTCTGCTCAGGATGAGAAGTAAGGCAGGTGATGATGCTAAATTAATGACAATAATAATAGCCAAAGTGTAATTAGAGCTTACAGCACAATACCTGCTGCTCTGGGCAATGCGCATACATTTAATTCTTACTAGAATCCTATGGGGATTGGTCCCATTTTACTAATGAGAAAACTGAGGCTGAGGGTGTGAGACCTCTGCTTGACCCTGAGGAATCAGGAGAGGAACAGTTAGCAATAAAAAAAAAAATGCAGGGTATGAACTTTGGGGCCTGAAGCTGACTTCCACATCACCCCATAAAATGACCACACTTCTCACACCTCCGAGATTCCCAGGAACAGGACCCCTCCGGCAAAGGTGACCCTGAGCTACAATAGCTCTTCTTACTAATAATCTAGACATGGGCTTATCCTTCTAACCCCTGCAGCTTTCTTTCAATTTTTTTTTTTCTTTTTCTTTTTTTTTCAGTACTAAGGACTTAACCCAGATGCTTCACAGTGAACTACATCTCGGCCCATTACTCTTTATTTTGAGGTCAGGTTCCACGAGTTGCCAAGTTGCCGGCTCAGGGTGAGCCTGCTATTCTTTTGCCTAGGCTCCCAGAGTGCTGCTGGGATTGCAGGGCTGTGCCACCACAAACAGCTTCTTATTTCTTTTAAAGACCTTAGTTAGCCTTATTTTCCATTCTAGAATCAAGTAATGCATTGGTCCATAAAATAAGTGTTCCTAATTTTCTTTCAATTAAAAAAATTGGTATCTGTTGACTTTTTATGAATCTTTCAAAGCATTTCTTAACCTCAGGGGAACATAGATATAGACACAGACACAGACACGGACATGGACATGGACACGGACACAGATACAGACACAGACACAGATGTAGACATGTCAAGAGAAAGAGCAGTGAGTGGGCCACAGGGTGCTCAGCAGCAACCTTGACCTCTTCACCAAACTGAATGGGCAGATGAGGACAGTGCTTCGAGTTTCTGAAGTTACTCAGTGGACGGAAGTTGTCAAGCTAGCAAGGCATTATTTTATCAGTCCGTTAAAGAGCACATTGTTCAAAGACCAGGCTGGGAATGAGTACAAGGTGATCTGTAAATAATCTATGGGTAAAGTTTACCAGAAGTCGAACATTAACAAGATAGAAGCCAGGCTTTCAATGGGTCACCGGCCTGAGAGCTGTTTCTAATCAGAGGCCTGTGGGCCACCTTAATGGGCTTTAGCTACCCCTCCCCCACACCCCACCCCCCCACGTAGCACATTTAAGGGACAATGGAGCAGGTAGAGAGTGAATTCAAATAGAAAGACAATGCTGTGACCCTTAGGCAGTTGAAATCCCAGAAAGTGTCCCAGTGACAATACAACTGTTTGGTCAAGTGTGTGAAGGGTGAGGCCCCTTCGGGGCAGCTGCAAGTGAAGGCCTCCTATTAATCCCTTCACTAAGCAGCTGATGGATTTAATCTTCTCATGCATACTTACAACTCTTTAGACACACGACTGTTACAAGTTTTGTTTTTTAAAAAATCAATATAAGCTACTGAAACTTTTAACAGACCTTCATCTCTCTAACAAATGATAGAAAATAGAATTTTGGAAAGCTGGTTACAATTTATCGTCAATCCGGCTAGAAAAATGACAAGAAAGGTTCCTCTTTAGATTTATTCACAGACAGAATGGGTCTCTATCTGAGCAGGGAAGCGCTCTTAGTCTCACTGGGATCTACTTTCTTTTGATTTTGCAACCATTGTTATTTAAAAGAACACAAACAATGATTCAGCCAGAGCTATTTTGCATAGTAATCTCAGAAAGGAAATCCTTACCTGGTATGATCTCCCTTAGCTTCCTGAAATAAAAAAATAAAAGAGACAAATGATCAATATGTATTTATGCTAATCTAAATTAATTATTCACTCTGGGTTATTTCCCCATTGATAAGCCCCCAGGTTTAGTGTTAAAAGAGTGAATATAAGAACACTTTCTAGGCGGCCAAGGACAAGAACGTGGCATTGATAAACAAATGCTAGTGTTCGTGAAATAGTTCTTATTTTAAACAGAAGAGACAAATATATAGATTTCATATATATATATATATATATATATATATATATATATATATATATATGAAACCACAGATCATTATTTTCTCATTACATTTTTAAGATCACATGAGAAATGCTCTCCCACCCAGGCGGCACATGTTAAATTGGATGCTGACCTTAGATCAACAAACACTATTAGTTTTCTTTCTCTTTTTTAAACTAGCACAGCAAGACTATTTTTTGGGTACTAGTTCCTTTATGAGTTAAAGAGGTTTTACGTAAGCCTATAGAGATGTATATAAAAATTACTAAATTTAAATGAAATTACAGCTGTTCTAACAACTGCTGCTTCCCAAATTCAAGTAGCTCAGCGCACTTTTCCAGGAATATGGTCTCAGCTCTTCCCCCTCAGCGGTCTAAATTCCATTTTTCCTAGCAATATCACACTATCACAAGGCACAGCACCTGCATGTAAAACTCTTTTAAAGCAAAGACAGTGGCTCATATTCTTCACTAGCAAACAACTTAAAAATCCCTCAGACACTGATCCACGCAAAAGTTTCAGAGTTGCAGGCAGTTAACCAACACAGCAAACAAAAAGGGAGCTGGCCAGAGGCCCTGGATCATTCTTACCTGCAGTATTAGCGCTGCTAACTTGAAGATGGTCTCGCTGTCCACTTCGATCTGACCCTGTTGGTGGAGAAGGAAAACGTCACTGAGCATTGGGCTGTCTCGGGCTGCAGCAAATGGTTGTGGAGTGTGGAAAGCTGTCACAGCTTGGCACCTCCAGTTTACGATCAAATGCAGATCATACCACTGTGTGGGAAGTGTGTGTGTGTGTGTGTGTGTGTGTGTGTGTGTGTGTTTAGACTGTGGGGAATTCTGTTTAGAGAGCAGTGTTTGGAAAGAAACACAAAGAACTCTGAGGCTGAAACTTCAGACAATGTCTAAATAAACAGAATTTTTTTATCTCTGTACATTCATTTACAAGCTCTGTGGATTGTCCTAGGTTCATCTGTTATGGTTTTTCCTGAGATAATGTTTTTCACGACATCTCAGCATGGTGACTGTAGCACACACACACAATACAAATGTTATTACAACACACATTCACTCCTGTGTCTGTGACATGTTATCGAGTTAATATTCACTTATTCTAGATAAAAAAAGAAGCTTTAAAAAATCAGTCACAAAGCTGGGGATATAAAACTCAGCAGGCACAAGTGCTGGCCTGGCCAGCACACAGTCCTAAGTTTGATTCACAGTACCCTTCCCCTCCAAAAAAAATCAGCGACACACCAAATACTTAGAAAATTAAATTCTGATGCTTTCTCCTGAAATGAGATGAACTCTAATTTATCATTTCAGTTTTTCATTCTACAGGATCCCCAAAGAACTGCAACCCCAGCCCTGGACCCTGGTTAACAAGAGTATTGTTTCTGTAGCTCAGAGGGGACGCATGGCTGAGTGAAGTGAGGGTTGCCTCAGTCAGTAACACCTGCACTTTTGCTTGTGTCTTTAAATGCTGTGACATACGTGCGCACTTCCTGCGTCATGTAATATTATAACTGTGCTTTGGTATATCGGGGTGGGATCAGCGTCAAACCCAGAGCCTTAACAATGAGCTACATCCCCATCCTTTATTTTTACCTTTTTTTTTTTTTTTTGATAACAGGAATTGAACTCAGGACCTTGCGCTTGCCAGACAGGTGCTTAAGCCACTCAGCTGTCTTCCTGGCCCCTCCCAACCTTTATTTTTATTTTTAAATTTTGAGACAGGGCCTTCTAAGTTTCTTAGTTGCTCTGATTGGGCTTAAACTGGTGAGCCTCCTGCCTCAGCCTCTCAGAATGCTAAGGTCATTGGCTTATGCACCACACTTGGCTTGGGGTTCTTGTTTTTAAAATAATTGGGGTTTGGTAGTATGTGAACTTGTAAGAATTACACATGTAAGCTCCTCTTCTTGCCTAAATCCAGTATAATTTGTTCTTGAAAATGCAAAAGTCTAAAGCACACAAAACTCCCGGGCCTGGAAACTTCCCCGTTCTGTCTCTTTCTCCCTTCTACTTATTGAATCTGAGCTGGAAGACTTTTCTAGCTATTCCAAGTACATCAAGGTGGGCAAACAAGTGGCTTTAAATAAAGATGCCGTGGGGAAGTTTTCAGAGGTTACTATGGTCAGCCAGGACTTCCAAAAGGATTAAGCTTGTATCTTAGGTTCTCAGTGACCTGATTAGGATTCTCAAAAAAACCCCACTAATAATAATAATTTTTATATGAGCTCTAAAATAATCAGAGAAGCCCAGGGCACTACAGTGCTAACAGTGATAATTACTCATGTTTCCCTGATCTGACAAAATGAAAACAAATTAATTTCGTCCTCCAGCACACAGGCTTGCCCTCTGAACCCGAGGCAGAGGATCCGCTTCCAAATGTTTCCTTTCCGAAGTGGTCAGAGCCCAGCCTTGGAATTCCAAGCTCGCTATCCATGCTGGGGACTGACCATCCAATCACAGAGGAGCCAGGCCGACTGCAGGCATCAGTCCAGCCAGCGAGATTTTCTAATCCCCTGAAAGATGACAGAGCCTTTACTCCAACAGGTGAGATGGATGCCAGTCAGATGAAATTTTAGGGAGGTTGAATTCCTGAAGTTCAAAGAAAAAAGCTTTCATGGCTAAGTGGGGCTAGAATGGGAAATGCAAAAGCACTGCTGAGTTTCACATCAGAATTCAAAGCGTAAAGTCAAATTTATCCTTACAAGTTAAAGAAGAAGAAAAGGGCATTATTGGGGGTTAAAAGAAAACTAAAAAGGAACAGAATAATTGAGACATCCCTCTGAACTCCTTTGTTACCCAGAGGCCCCCTTCCCTCCTCCCAGCCTTAGATGAGTCACCTGGAGTCTATGCTAGACACCAACTTTTCAATTGAGTAAATGGAAGTTTAGCAGACAGATAAAAGACCTAAAGCAGATAATCTTCATGAAGCTGCCAAACACTCCCCGCCTTAGGACCTTGAGGGGTGCATCAAATATTGTAAATGCGGAAATGAGCAAGTGAACCTTGAAGAGAACCAGGCTCCAGCGGCGCCAAAAGCATGAGTGCATATCCCAGCTCATTCTTGGAAGGCCCCAACAGCCCGGCAAGGGACGGGGAAGAGGTCGGATAGTTCAGCAGTATTCCATGTTCTATCTTTTTCTCCTGGTTCTGGGGACCAAGTCTAGGGCTTTTGAATTGTGCTAGGTTCTCATCCCTTTTGTATTTTTTTTTTTTTTTTTTTAATCTTGCCACAGGCCTTTGCCAAGTTACTAAATTGCAAAATTGCTCAGGCTGGGCTCAAACATGCAGTCCTCCTGCTTCAGCCTTCCAGAATGCTGGGCTGACAGGCATGTGCCACCATGCCCAGCCCTCATGTTTTGCTAAAGCCTTCTGTGCCTCCTAACCTTCTGTGTAGAGAACACTGTTCCAAAAATCTAAGACAGAGAATTCTGAATCCTAATACTAATTGCCAGTATTACTGGACTTGTTTGCAAAACAATGCATCAGTGCAGAATAACACTATTTCACTGATTCTCAGCAACTTAATTTGGTAAACTTTAATGAGGATTTATAAAGCACTCTGGAAGTTCATGCCTGAAGGGTCAATGTTCCTTGGGAACTGCAGACCGCCCAGGATAGATATCTTTTACTTCTAGCCATGGCAACAGAGGTAACCTTATAGGCCCCGAGCAAATTAATACTTGAGAGAGGACCTCCTCCAAGAGCAACACAACCAGATCCTGTAGCGGGCTTTCATGACTATGAGGATAAACAAAGAGGAGGACAGGAGAGAGAGAGAGAGAGATCAGGTAGCTGGAGGCACAGGGGTAACAAACAGTAGCAGCGTCAGGTCCCTGGGCTACACCTGTGTAGCTCATCGTAACCTGCGTTATGAATTCGGTCACCAAGTCACTGGCTGCAGCTCTGTGCTGGCCCTATCTTTTCTGTCCTTGCTTGAGCAGCTTACTTAACCAACACACCACTCTAGTGAGGTGAATTATAAGTGCTTACTCCCAAGGAAGAGAACCAAATAAAATAAAGTTCTAGAATCTGGAAGGGAAACTAGGGAAAATATGATCTGATTATATTATCGATGACAGCACTGAGCACCAGGGACAGGAAGTGTACCACTTGTCCCCTAGCGTGTGGGAATCCACACTTCCAATTCAGGGCTCTTTCCATTCTAGTATGCTGAAGTTTTTAATTTAAAAAAAAATGTATTATATGTATACCATATATACTGATTGACTGCATTCACTGTGGGGAATTGATATATGTATATTCTACTATGCCATAATTAACTTTCTATGACTCTGGAGTAATCTTTTACCAGGAATTTTTCAAAAGCATGCTTTTGGTGAAAACAAGGGTGAGGTAAGGCTGTGGAAAAATGACGCTAAATGGCACTGGTAAGAGTGGAGTATCACTGGGCATGGTGGCACATGCCCGAGGTCCCAGCACTAAAGAGCCCAAGGCAGGAAGATTGCTGGTAGTTTGAGGTCAGCCTGGGCTACACAATGAGCTCAAAGTCGGTCAAAACTACATAGCAAGACCCTGTCTCAAAACAAAACAAAACAAAACAAAACAAAACAAACACCTAAACAACAGAAGCAACAACAACCACAACAGAGTGAGTGCTACTCAGGTGATTAAATCCAATGCATAAACTCCACATGGTAACCTTCAATAAACAAAAACTTTAATTAAATTTTGATTAGAAATAGGACAGAATATTTCCATAATCACAGTGTACCTCTCCACATGTTACTTATTAATTACAAAGGGGAAAATGATAGCTCTCCACTGGAGAATCGAATAGGCGCCACCCTGACTGGGTACTGAGGGAGCATGCATGGAGACACAGCAACACCACATGTCCTCAGATGGGGACACTGAGAAGGACATGCACTCACCCCTACAACGTGCTGTGCTGCTAATGCAAATCCTCCACAGCTGGAAAGCTGAGTGGAGGGAGCTCTGCTTGAAGGCACTTGGTGGCTCATGGTGTAAATGCGCCTATCATGGCTGATTCCAAGCCACCGGTACAACTGCACACAGAACTTGGGGTTGAACAGCACCACAACGATTGGCTCTCAAAGAGTTGATACAAGCTTTCTCCAGCATGACACCATGTCATAGTTCTGTCAAAAACAAATCACTAGCCAGGAGTGGGGTTTATGCCTATAATTCTAGAATTCAGGGGGCTGAGGCAGGAGACCTGCCGTGAGTTTGAGGCCAGCCTGGGCTACACAGTGGGTTCAATGCCAGCTTGAACTACAAAGAAAGACCTTGTCTCAGAAAGCCAAAAAACAAAACAAACCACCACTAGACCTACTCATTAGGAACCATGATACAGACCCAGGCTGAGAGATATGCTAGCAAACATCCGGCCTATACCTTTAAAAAACACCAATGTGATGAAGGCCAAAGTAAAGACCTATGGCGTCATCACAATGGAATGCGGTGTGTTAGCCTCTGAAGAGCAGCAGCTGACTCGTGTGTTAGGCAATAGAGTGGGCTCCAAGTTAAATATTCTGAGTGTGATATAGCCAATGAGGGATGATCTTAGGAAACACAGAGTGAAGCATTTAGGGGCAAATTGGGAAAATGTCCATAGCTTACCCTCAAACAGGTCAGAATTAAATTACACATACAAGGGGGAGAAAGAATAAATGTATTCTAATGCTAAAAATGGATGAATTTGAGATGATAGACATGCTGGCATCCTTGTACCATTCTTATAACTATTTTAAAAGTTTAAAGTTATCTCTTAACAAAAAGTTTGCAAACTTTTTTTTGTTCAATTTTCCTCCAGTGGCATATAGTTAGGAGTCTTGCCTGATAAGCACCAGTCTTTTTTTCCTGGGCATAATATCCCATTTGGTGGCAGAGATGGGACTTACTTTTTTCCTACTCTCTAGTGGAAGTACAATTGTTGGTTTTTGAGCAAATAACAGAAGCTGATACAAAGATCTTCCCAGAAATTTTCCAGATTGGAACCAGGGAAAGAAAGTCTCCATTCCCCTGGAGAAAGGAAGATGTAGGCCAGTGGACACCAATGCCTACAGACAGCAAGAAAGAGCTTTCTTGGGGTTGGTTGTCAACTATGTCTGCTCTTGAGCAGGGCCAACACTGAAGTCTAGTTAAAATCCCAAGCTGGACCAGAATGATGTCTTCAACACAGTTGAGGGGACTCTCACTTGATTTACCATTAAGCCACCAAATAGGGCATTGAATAGATGGGACAAAGACACCATGATGGGTTCCATGTGATCAGGCTTGTCAACACTTGAGACCTATGTGTTACTTTCCAGGCCAATTCCTTCTTGGCAATGGTAGCAATCTTCTCTGGTCTGGTTCCTATTTTCCTGGGATGTAGTAAGCTACTCTATTCCTAGAAAGGGCAGGTTGTGGCTATCACATCTGCACCTAGCTTCTACCCACATCCTTCAAGGACAGGAACAACACATCTTCCCTCTTTGTCCAAGGTAGCTTATAGAAGTAGTATTTGTAAGGAATGGTGTCCATGATGTGTTGCCCATTCTTTCTTGTAGGTCAGCCTTTTGCAACTTTAGAACAATTGACATTTTTTCGAGTTAGGTAATTGTTATTGTGGGGAGCTGTGCTGTGCATTATAGGATGCTAAGCAGCACCCCGAAAAAGCCTCTCCCTTGCTGTGATGACAAAATGTCTTCAGACCTTGCCAAATGTTTCCTGTGGTGGAGCTGGGGGCGAACTGTCCCTAGTGAAGAAGCACAGCTCTAGCAGCTCTAAGTCCTATTCTTGGATTAAGCTAGAATCATCCATCAGAGGTCTGCCTGTCAAGCACTAAGCTTCAACCCAGGTGAAAAAGCTTTTTGGAAACTGTGTTTGCTCTGCTGTTTTATGTTGAGAAATAATGTAAGAAGCAACCCTCAAGATGTCCTTATTTTAATAAGTCTAGGTATATTACTGAGGGTGTCATTCATCACATCATATGATATAGCTCTTGATGAGGGCTCATGGGAGAAGGTGCTGGCTCCAGCACCAGCGCTGACTGTGCTCCTGCTGTGTGTCTCCTCTGTGTGGCCTTAGTGACCATGGCGGGCTATGTGAATGGTCACAACCCCTCACTGCTTTGGTTCTTAAGGTGACTTTCAAATTTATGGGCTAAATGCTTTATACTGACAGCAATAAATATTTTAGGCTACTCTACTCAGCAGAATTTAATTATTTCTACTTTATTTTCTTACTACAATAGAACCCTTATTTCTTTTTTGTTTCTTATTTCATCACTTTTTTTTTTACTATAACTGTGGATTTTAAAGATTTTTTTTATTGTGGTATGCAGAGCAAATCATGCATCTGTACATACAGAACTCAGCACGTATCCCAGAGGATACTGACACATACACATTACTCAGGAAATCACCACCCAGGATAGCAAGTATTCCCACTAATCTCCTCATCTTAGGCAAATTATATATTTTTATAATCAGTAAAATTATGTCGATAATTAAAAAAGTGTAAAATGCTACTGGGAAGTTATTGCACTGTGCAATCTTTGATTATGAACCACTTTGAGCATTATCTGCCCTCACTCTGTGTGCAGCGGCCCTTGTGCCACTTGCCTCTTTGAGACTCAAGTTTGCTTCTGAGTTGTATGTTCATTTAAACATCAAGCCTCCTTCTCATTCACTGCGTGCAAATTGCGTCCTTCAGTCCCTTCCTTTGATATGTCCCTTTTCCAGCCTGTAAAGTAGACTGGTCTGAGGCTTCTCTCCCTCACCGAAAGAGCCCACGGACTCTTGGGTAGCTTATTGCTTTTGAAACTCATTTCTTCACCTATAAAATGGGGGGGAAGACACTACTAAGTTTACTGACTTGTTTAGAGGCTTACATAAAGTACGAATGTAACATAATAAGCACAGAGCCTCACACTCAAAGTTTCTCTTAGTGCCATCTCTGTACTAATGCTTATGACATGATTTTCTCTTTTTTTCAGACAGGGTCTTTCTATGCAGTTCAGGATGGCTTTGAACTCACTCTGAAGCCCAGGTGATCTCAAACTTGCAGAGATCCTGCTAGCTTGACTTAATTTCTTAAATTCTTCATATAATCATACATATTTCTAGACTATCTAGAACATTTTGTTCATAGTTTTGATGGTTTTGTAACATTTACTCACTTAATTATGTCATCTATCTATCTATCTATCTATCTATCTATCTATCTATCTATGGTTGGCTCAGCCTGTCCTGGGGGTGGGGCTGGCACAGCATGTGGTGCCGGGGATCAAATCGTAGTCCCTGCAGTTGCCTAAGCTTTCCTAGGCAGGCGCTTTAGACCACTGAGCCATCTCACCAGCCCTTAATTATGTCTTAATGTTTGACAGAATACATGCCTTAAATAATCTTTATCATCTCACTTATTTTCAAAGAAATTTGAAAGCAACTTTGGCAATTTTCCAAGCAGATACTGTGGAGGACTGCCTGAGCAGCTCTTCTTGAAAGAAGAGTGACTGTCCCCATTTTGACTGAGCCTGATCCCCTCATATTGAAATGCACAGAGCTGGCTAGGACTTCTCATTATCCTTTTAATTGGCCTTAAGCAGTGTGTATTGGTCTAGCCAAGGTGCTGGTGGTAATTTTCGAAGATGGCATGCGTGTTTTCCTGATAACAGGATGAAGAGCCAATGCTCCACAGTGCCAGCTGGGATCGAGCCTCTAGATAGAGGCTATGACTTCCTGGGGCTTGAAAGATTACACATCAGAGCTGAAGCACCAGACCCCCAACATATTAGATACTATCTCAACAGCATAATGCAAAATTACTTCCTTTGTATATCTCTGAATATGGCGGAGGTGAATGCAGGCCTCCTATCTAGCTCAGCTCACAGTGCTCATCTTCTTCCCACAATTCCCTTCAGTGCTCACCTTCCCAAAATTCCCTTTCACAAGCCACTCCCCCTTCACCAATGACTAAAGCCCAAGTACAGCCCTGGGTTGCCCTCTTTGTTCCAGAAGCCACTTTCATGGTTGGATGTAGAGCCCCTTGGCTCCCCGCTAATTATATATATATATATATATATATATATATATATATATATATATATGTCTTAGTGTCTTTGTTATTGCCGTGGGTTGCATTGGGAGTGGTAGATTGGAATTAACTTGGTGGAATTCCAAGGATTATAAATTTAGACTTCTTGGGCGGAGACGAGAACCAGGAAGGGACTCTTACAGATACAATGATTGTCTTCCTTTTCAGATCACACTATGTCTCTACTGAAATTGTGAGCAGCAACCACAAAGTTACTGATATGCTGATATATGCATTAGATCACACACATCCTGTTAGGATTATTATTAACTATTTTACATTTGCCTTTATATGTGGCCCTCTTTTTCCATTCTACTATTTATCTAGTTGTTATCGTTGTGCAGGATTATTATTATTTGGAGTATATTACTTTGCATTACATCTCTTCATCAAAGTTATTCACTTTAATAAAATTTAACCCATTTATTTCCATTTCTAGGCATAGAATAAGATTGTCTCCAAATAAATGTTTTGGCATAGTTCTTAGCAATATACATGGTATATTATGATCACACTGTAGGAAGTAGATATTTTACTTAGCATATTTTAACTGCATCCCTCTTCTATACTGCCAGTGAGCTATAGAGTGATGTTGCACAAACCCTTCATGGGAAGGGGCACTAAAACTTAACACAGATTCACACTATAGCCCAGTAATTCTAACAATACATCTAACAGGCATTTGCTCACTAAAAGACAGACATCATTATGTTCCAGGTGGTGCTGGAGAACCAAAAGAGAACCAAACACTGTAGGAGACTCAGTACCCATCAGTGGGTACACAAATACCATGGACTACTGCTCAGCCCTGACAATGAGTTAGCTGGCAGCAGCTATGCACAAACAATATGGAAGAATCTCCCAAATGCAAGCTGAACAAGAAGCCAGACCTTAAAAGGGCACACACTGGATGCCTCTGGTGAGCTAAAATAGAGTAACTGTAGTTGAAAGTCATGGCAGCAGGAGGATGAATGACTACAAGAGAACACGCAAGAGGCCTCTGAGATGTTGGTGATGCTCACATCCCTTGATAATGGCAGTGGCTCCACCGATGTGGTTTATTTGTGAGAGTACACGGGAGCTGCAAACTTGAGCTCATGCGTCTTTCTGTAAGTTTATTTATGCCCAATCTTACCAGTGGTCTTTTTCCATCTTACTTCAAGGCAACTGCATCCTCAAAGAAAGCATTGCACATAGGCTTGGGCAATGAGCACAACCCATCTAATCTATTTGGTGAATCCATTTATATCCACTTATATCATCCACACATTATAAACCTTACATCTTATCTTTATTGTTTGCTGCCTACTTGCTGTCACTCCTGCCTACTAGGTCAGGTCCTTAAGGGCATGAAGTTTTAGCTATTTCAGCCACAGGTGTAATGTAAGACCTAGAACACTTCCTGAAAAACAGCAGGTGCTCTACTATGTTTATAGAATACCAACCAACTAAAAGAGTGCTGAAATATAAGGCTAATGAGGGCATTTCTACCCTTCTCTTTGGAAAGGGAATGTTTCTTCTCCTTCTCGATTTACTATGTAATTGATTGATGTTCAGAATAAAAATTCCAATTTCTCACACTGTGAGGATTGAGATCTGGCTTCACCATGGACAAGCAAGGCAGACACAGCACTTAAGCAGCAATCCCACATATGCAAACTCCAGACACTGCACACCAAGAGGAGTTAGATATCAAAGACCATTTATTCTGTGGTCTCAAGTATTTCATATATAGCAGGTAAACTGTAACACCTGCCCCTATGCTTCAGGGGTGATTGAAGATGACAAGATAAATGAGACACAAGATACTTGGAAAAGGTAAAAAGCATTGCCAGAAAAACTAATATATACACGTCTTTTCATAGGCATGCAACATACTTTCAAAGACATAAGCATTATGATAAGCCTATCCAGCCAGATTGCTTCTTAGAAATTTGATCCCAATGAAGACAGGCGCAGTGTTACTTCACAGTGCAAGAATTAGTGCCTGGCTGTAAGATAGCAATGCCCTGAACGAATGGACTTCGAAACCAGGAAGGAGGGAAGGCAGCCAGAGCACGCTTTCCTCAGGCTCTGCCTAGGCATGGGTTATGCAATGCATTTTTTTTTTTCAAAGGGGCCTTTTTCTTTTGGTGCAATGTATTTATATTTTTAGACAGAGAGGAGAGAATTTTGCTCTTGGGATGAAATTCAGACTATACACCATGCCATAGTTCTAGGGAGCATTCACTACTAAAAAAAGTGGCTAATTCCAAAGGTATGACAATAAGTATACAAAGAAAACCTGGATTTTTCTCATTGTTTCATAAAATGAAGTGGTCTCAAGTGATGAGGACAAGCAAAGGGGACCCAGTATTCAATTTAAAGGGGATTCTACTGGCCAGTATGGAAGCAATTTGAGCATCTGAATGAATGACAGGAATGAACTATAATAAATTAAATAAAAGAGGAATTTTTTAAAAAAGAGAAATTCTTGAATCCAGGCTAATTATTCAAAAAAGTTGTAAAGGCTATTGATGGAGAAAGAATAATCATTATTTACAGATGTATGTTAAAGATGTTGAAGATAACAAATTAGAAAACTGCCTTGCTTGTTTTGCTTTGTCTTTTGTGATAGAGTCTCACTATATAGTTCGGGCTGGTCTTAGACTCACTCTGAAGCTGAGGCTGGCCTTAAACTCGAAGTGATCCTCTTGCCTCAGCCTCCCAAGTTCTAGGATTACAGACGTGCACCGCCATGTCCAGCAGAACTGCCTTTCCTGTTAATTGCCATGGTACTGATGACTTGGGCAAGGTCACCAGGGCAGACTTCGGGTTAAAGATTGTCAGGCACAGATGATAGTCACACAGTCCCTTTGTTAATTATAAATGGAAGAAGGGGATCCATGACAGACAAGGCCAGTGGATACCAGCTTACCTCAAGGCAAGCACACTGACATCGCCCCCTCTGTGGAGGTGCAGTGAGCAGGACTCTGGTCCTCAAACATTGGCAGGAAGCAGAAATACCCAGAGCTAACAGGGGACACAGCAGTCAGGCTCACCAAAGTGGAACAGGGTGATATGGGTAGGGTGGGGGTCTCTCTGTCTACCCCAGGTTCCCACTGATTTGGAGACGCTAAGACCCACTCGATGTGACACATGTTGAAACAGACAAATCCATACTTGAACAAGCTGACAGACATTCTGCAAAGCAGTTGGCCTGTATTCTTCAAATTCCACAGTGCAATAAAGACCAAAGGGAGACCTGATTCCTCTCCCTGATTGTACAGGGGACCATGGTGTCATGACAGCTAGACAACCCTGAGCCAGAAGGGGGAGAAAAGGATATAGAGAACATGCACATTCAGATAACTTGAATAAAGCTATACATTAGATATATAGAGCTTGTGAACTATGGTCTTAGTTCACACAATTCTACATGCCACTCAGGCAAAGGCGCTTGCTTAGTTCATCAGGGAACACCTTGCACCTGCGTAGGGCCTAGCACATACAGGCATGCAGCAGGGACACATTTGTGTTTCAAAGTAAGCACAGTGTGTTTTTATTTAAGAAATGGAAGCAGTTCATCAAACACATTTTAAAACTGCATCTTCAAAAACTATTGCCAGGGTCCTGTGACCTTGAGCACACACCCCCCCCCCCATCTCTTTTGCAATTTTTCTGTGTTAAATAGAAGGCTATGGAGTTAGCGTAAATTCCTGTTACATGATCCTGTTTACATGGTTCTTTGCGGTCTGAACAAAGTTGTAATCTAAACTATTTCTGCTGAAGAAAAACTTCAGCCTCCGTTTGGGACGCTAAATATAAATTTTTAAATGAGTGAGCCTATAT
The DNA here is from genome assembly GCA_004027915.1 of Capromys pilorides. Classification (NCBI taxonomy): domain Eukaryota; kingdom Metazoa; phylum Chordata; class Mammalia; order Rodentia; family Capromyidae; genus Capromys; species Capromys pilorides. The sequence goes on along the minus strand of PVKN010000121.1, from coordinate 73,507 downwards.
TTTTAAAATAATACATGTTTTGATGCCAACGCCCTATCAGATGGAGCTGGAAAACATATCATCAGGCTTCTGAGTCTTCCTTTCTTTATTTCTCATTTTTACTTCTGTTTTTAAGATTCCACTTCATTCTTTTTTAAGCCCAGGAAGAAGAAACTGTGACACTGTCCAATGTCAGAGACTGGCTCCACCTCTTGCCACATCTAGGCTCTCTTCATGGACTTTTGTGCCAACACATTTCAAAGTGAGGGAGTGAATGTTTATGAGACTGCCCTGGAAGGGAGAGGCGTGGCCAAATCATTACGCGATGCAAGACCGCAGAGCACCTAACTAGGTCGGGCTGCAGTAACAACAGGGCACCCACATGGGATCCTGCACAAGAGACAACTGGGGAGCAGGGGAATAACCACGATTAAGCCAACACTCAGAACCACCCTCTCCACTCCTGTATGTGCCCTTACACATTATAAGATTACACACTGAGCAGACTTTAATTACAGCATTCTAATTGCTTAAATGCACCCTGGCACCCATTTATGACGACACTTTGAATTTGTAGCAGCAGAGTGTCCTGATGGAAAACCAGTCATTTGAGGAAAAAAAAAAAAAAAAAAGAAAAGAAAAAGTGCAAGGTGCTTATGAGCTAATCAAGGATGATTAGAGGGAGAAGAGGATGAGTCAGGAGGAAGAAAGTTGTGATCATGGTATTAAAATTAAGCCTTTGAGTAAAGAAGCCCTGTAAAGATGCAAGGCTACTTTTAGTTTCAGCATTGATGTGTATTCATCTGATTGGGCCTTCTGCTTATATTTTTCAAAAGTGTATACCAAATTTAAGTGATTTTCCTTTCCATTCTCTTTCTATGTTCTAATTGTGGTTACGCATGTACGTTCCAACACTTCTGAGAGGTGCACACGTTTCCTACCATCAGCCTCTTGGGGGTTTTGGAAAATACTGTAAATAATAGCAAAAACAAGGAATGCTTATTTAGTGCATACTGTCTGTTTTGACAGCTTTACGGATCTACTCATTCACTAAATCCTCAGGGTAACCCTGCCAGAGGTAATATCTCTGGAGGAAACCAAAGCTCAGGTGACAAAGCAGGTTGTTCCTTAAAGTCACGCTGCCCACCTGGGGTATCCAGGGATTCGAAGATCGTCAGAACCCCCTCCTCCACCCTCCTCTGTGTTGTGATGCCGGCCAGGCTGTGATCTATCTTCCCAGTGAGTGAAGAAACAATCTCGGTTGGTGTCCAACACTTCAGTCAGCAGAAAACTGTGCCTTTCTAAGATGCATATTACAGTGTCCTCCATAAATTTAAAATTGTGGCCAATTCAAATGAATATCTCTATTTCTTAATGAATTCATATTGCAAAAGTTCTCCAAAATGGCGTTCATCTTAGGCCTACTTAATTGTGATGTGGAAGTCTTGTAGACTCAATTTCCTTTTTCTGAAAATGGAAACTAGAAGGTAACTCTTCAAACTTCCTTCTGGGACTCATGATGATGTGAAATGCCCAAGAAAGGCAAATGACTTTGGTAGTTTCTTTTCTTTTTTTCTGTCTCTGTGTCTGTCTGTCTGTCTCTCTCCCTTTCTCCCTTCCCTTCTTCCTTCCTCCCTCCCTCCCTCCCACTCTCTTCCCTTCCTTCCTTCCCTTCTTCCTCCCTCCCTTCCTCTCTTTCTTTTTTTTCTATTTTGAGATAGGGTCTCATTATGTAGTTCAGGCTGTCTTCAACTTGCTAGGCAGCCCAGGCTGGCCTCGAACTCACAGGGATCCTTCTGCCTCAGCCTCCCAAGTGCTGGGATTACAAGTGTGCACCACCACATCCAGCTGATAATTTACTTCTAAAGTCATGACAAAATGCCTTGCAAACTCTTTTATACGTTGGTACCCCAATTCTCTGATTTAAAGGTTCTTTTTTCAGCTGATGGAACATCCACATCCTCTTCTCTCAAATATTTACTGTAGGAGTATTCTTATATGATTTTATTTCTGAGGCACAATTTAGCTGTGATGCAATTATTATAACCCATGTCTGAGATAATGGTGTCCTCCGAACATCAGTACTAGGTTTAAATGTTTGGGGATGATCCCTATTAAGCCACACTACCAGGAAATATGGGTCTTTCAGTTGAAGTTTTTGATGTTCTTCTCAATGTACTCAACAAATATTTGAGGGGCTCTCTGTGCTGGTAATGCACCAATGTCCAAGTAATTCTGCCTTTGGAAATTTACATTGGCTAATGACAGCTGAATGGCATTTTTCTTGTCTTTTATTTTACAATTGTGTTCTTTTACCTTGGTAGGCCTTTAGCTTTTTAGCTATAAAAAGCAGAACAATTATATTTCTTCCCATCCTCTCAAGGAGGTGATAAAGGCAAATGATACAGCACAGATGAAAAGATCTTAAGGACATGGGGTAAAACATGGCATGAGCTATAAGCTATTATTATCATAACAATGATTCCCACAAACGTACAACGTAGCACAGATCTCAGTGCTCGTCATTTAAGATAAACACAGTTTCCATGTTGGGGAAACCACATGAAACATGGAAAGGTGAAATATTTATTACAAAACTTCCACAGCTCTTTGATATACAGGATGGTATTTCTTTGTTCCTCATAGGCTGGCTAATTTCCAAACTAGCTCTGATGTTTAGCTTACTGACTGCACCTGGTAAATACTGGCTTGGGAACAACTGGCCATTAAGAGATGTGTTCACCAATCTAGAAAAAACTCGCAGCTTTCAAAATTCAGTTTTTGCTACTGACTCTTTCAATTATTTCTGTGTCTTTTGTATTTAGTACAGGATCTACAGGGTCTCACCACCCAGATCGGACTCGTAGTGATCCTTCTGTTTACAGCCTCCCAAGCGCTGGGATTATAAGGAAGTTTAAAGAGTTACCTTCTAGTTTCCTCTGTGGTACAGAGGATTATAATGGTACAGGGATTATACCTGTACCTTTCCACAGGTAGGGACAGCATGACTTAAGCAGATGTTTTAGTCTGCTGAGCTATCTGGCTGGCCCTTTTTTGCATCTTAAAGTGGGTTGAGGAATAAAACATACCCACACATATGCATGCGTGCGTGCACACACACACACACACACACACACACACACACACACACCCCATGAACAAACACTCTCGTATCCCAACCAGATTATCAGATATGCTGAGCAAACAGTGTATAACAGAAAAATATGGTGCGTGTTTAAGTTAAAAAGCAGTGGATACAGTAGAAGGCACATTGCTGTTAATCCTCCTCAGAATCTGCCTCTCACTTTAAACACTCACCCCATTCTTCTTGCTGCTTTCTGAAACAGCTCCAGACTTCTTCTTTCACGACTGTTTTTTAGTTGCACTGTCCTGGCTGCCTCAATGAGGTCAATCGCCTCCAAACATGGACTTCTCAAGGTCATTCTGATGCTGGGGTACAGCGTGTGCCCTGTGTGGCCCTGTGAATAAGGCGGACGAAGGCACAGTGCAACGTGTTTCTGCCCCTTCCTCCCTGTTGGCTGGCACTCAGCAGCTGCGTTCACTGTGCTTTTGCTCACTCCTTATAAGGACACTTCCAGGACTGCTTCAGAAGGTGGAAAAACAACGGGATCAGTGTGTTCAAAGCAAAGGGAGGTACTTTGAGGGGATTCATGGAAATGTTTTATCTTGAACAATTTTTTTAAAAAATTAATATTCATCTTTTTATCACTCCTTGTGTTTTATTTTTATTATTATTTTAAATGTATTTAGGACAGGGTCTACAGGGTCTCATTACATAGACTGGACTCATAGTGATTCTCCTTTCTTCAGCCTCCCAAGCACTGGGATTACGGGTGCACGCCACCATGCCCCGTCTCAGTCACCGTCTTAGTGACCCCAGGGACAGGACTGCCATGGCACACCAGAGATCGAACCCGGCCACTGCCCTCTGCCTAGTCTGCTGAGCTATCTGGCCGGCCCTCTCCTTGTGCTTTAGTTCTTGGTTACTATCAGATTGCTGGCTGCTGAGCTACATGGAATAACAAGAACCAAAACGAAGAACTAATGGAAGTGCTGCTGGTGGTTAGGAATTAGTTACAGAGAAATGTTTCATGTCCTGTTGGATTAAATCCAGCTGAGATAAGTCCTGTTTTTTAAGGTAGCATGAATATGGGTAATGTCAAAGATTTCCATGAATGTGTACTTTTTAAAAAAGTCTGCCATGTTCCAACAACCAGAACTGTGCTAAATTACTGAAATGTTATGTAACTCTTAGGAAAACACTGCCTCCCCAAACACAGTTACTTTCAGATTATTGAGGCACCTGTTGCGGACTTGGGGTGACTGATGTATTCCCTCTTCCTGCTTCATTGCTGCCCACATGGTAACTTCAGCTGTACCAAGAAGGAAAAAGAAAGTCGCCTGCAGTCAGGGCAGTTGGGCTGAATGGCTGGAGTGGGGCATTTTGGAAGACCTGGCTAATGAGTTTTCCGGATTACCCAGATGCCCTTTGTGTGTACATGCAACCCTCTTCCTCTTGGAGGCAACCAAATGTTATGGATACTTCCTTGGAACAGAAAGGAAAAGACATTTGGCTCTGAAGAGCAGAGCAGTGTGACAACCTAACCTTGCAGCTGATTTCACAGTGCTTCTCCGAAATGTCTTCTAGCAAGTACAGCAGCAGAGAGTGTGACAGCTTGCCGAGACCCCAGCACTTTACAATCCAATCATGCAACGCTAAAGCCATATTCCAATAGGTTCAGTATATTAAATTTCAAGGTTACAAGTACAATATCAATGCTACAAAATTGAATTTAGGAATAGTAGTTCCATCTTAGGTCATGAAAACAAAACAAGATTGAAAGCTGAAAATGACTAATTTTATGGTTGCTGCTCAGAATTGATTTTCCATTTGGCTTGGTCTTTTCACAAGCCCATTTTGCAAAATTTGATCAATTTAGTTGCTAGCGTGGACTACACTTATTTTGCAATTGATTCAGGGCCTCTTGTGGATGCCAGGCTCTGTGGCAACAGTGGGGAGATAAAGGTGACCCTGAGTAGATTCTACCTGAGCCTGAGAAAGGGGTGCCGCTGGGAGATGGGATGTGGGGAGCAGGCACAGGGGCAGAGCTGCTCAGGAGAGTAACTGCCAGGGTGCCACAGCACAGAAGATAACCACGTTGACAGCCCTCTGCTGAATAGGTCCCAGCAGCTAACCGAGAGGATTCTGAATGTTTCTAACAGAAAGAAATGAGTTCAATCCTGGCCTGTGGTGCTGGCCCCGCGCCCAGGGTGCACTGGATACGATTGAGACTGGGCATGGTGGCATGCACCCGCAAATCCCAGCACTTGGGAGGCTGAAAACAGGAGGATCACTATGAGTTCAAGCTGTGTCGTGAGACTCTGTAGACTCTGAACTAAATAAATAATAATAAAAAAAATTTAAAAAAGAAAGATATGAGGTAGGTCTGAGGCCATACTTATCTGGATCATTCATATATATATATATATATATATATATATATATATATACACACACACACACACACACATACGTATATATATATACACACATATATATGTCATACTGTATCCCTATATATGTAAAAGTACCATGTATTGATTTGAATATGTTAATACAAAGACAAATAGAACAGGTTAATGTGCAATGGGGATGCCAGCTGCACAAAGGAGTAACTCAACAGGGTAGGATGAATCAGAGTAAGTACTTCAAGGGTGTTCTGGGTGCTGGAAGAAGTTAACCCCCTATATGAAATGGTGGCAGTGGTAGGCAAGAAAAGACAGCACTGCTTAAGAAGCAGGGCTCTGGAGTGGAGTTCTGAAAGATAAGTGGAAATGTGCTAGAGGGACAGGAAGGAAGAGGGAGCCACTCAGGAGAACAGGTATAGAAGAAAAAAGACATTCAGTGGAGAGAAAAGCACATAACAAACCCAAGGGCGCTGGTGTGTTGGCGCACTCTCGTAATCCCAGCACTTGGGAAGCTGAACCAGGAGGATGACAGGCTCAAGTCCAGCCTGGGCATTTAATGAGATCCGGTTTCAAAATAAAAAATGAAAAGGGGCCGGGATGTAGTTCAGTGAGCAGGCCCTATCTTCAGTGCCTGCAATGGAGGGAAGCAGGCGTGGAGCCTCCTACCACATCCTGACAAGCCACGAGGATTTATTTTAGCACAACCAGAGTAGGAGTGGGTTTGCATCTTCCATTAGGGGGCTGGATGTGTAAGAATAGTCCGAGAGGCCTCTCATCTGAGGGTTCCTTTCTGTGGCTTCAGTTTCCTAGGGTCAGACATAACCTTAACAATTAAAAAAAACCCAACTTTTTGATTAGCCAGTCGTCCCTCAGACAACAGACTTCTATCTAGAACACACAAAATAATGAAAAAAACGAGGCCTCTCAAATTCAAAGACCTACTCAAAAAATGGGTATCTGAGATAAATACACACTTCTCAGATGAACAAATAAAAATGGAAAATATATAAAAAATGTTCAACTTCATTGGTCATAAGAGATGCAAATTAAAACAACACTGAGCATCCATCTCACCTCAGAAAAAATAGTTAGCATCAGGAAGTCAGCCAATAACAAAAGCTGGAGAGGCTGTGGAAAAAGGCAACACTTCTGCACTGTGGGTAGGAGTTCAGACTGGTGTGACCACTGTGGAGATTCCTCAAAAAACTAGAATTAGAGATCCAATTCCAGCTATTCCTTTTTTGGATATTTTCCCAGAAGAATTGAAAACATCCTATCACAGTGGTATATGCACACCCATGTTTATAGCAGCACAGTTTGTAATGCCTAGATCCTGGAAACAACTCAAATGCCCATCAATCAAGAAATGGACAAAAAAGATGAGGTACTTTTATACAGCGAGTTCTACTCAGCCATAAGGAAGATAAACTTGAGACTTTCATCAATAAATGGATGCAACTTGAGGCCATACTCATAAGTGAAATAAATCAGACTCACATGTGTAAACATCATACTGTCTCTTGGTATGAGAAACTGAAAGAGTAAGTTTTAAAATGTACAGTAGATATTGGGAAATGAGAAGAAATTGTTCAAAAGGAAAAAGGAACGAGGGTGCGGGAAAAGGGAAAGGAAGGAGGGGAAAGGAGAGAAAAAATCCCAGTCAGTTATACTATTAGTGTTTCTTAGTTCATTAAAAAGGTTTCTGCTAATATCAGTTGGAGGCATTTCTATGCCCATGTCTTATACCCTAAGCAACTACTTTAAAGCTAATAACATACAATATCTTAATTATTGTTATTGTCCCATTATTTTGTTATGAAATTTCGTTTTACTTTTTCCATAAAATAAAATTAAAAATTTCAGATGCAGTCTCCCTCCATAGCCCAAGCTGGGCTTGAGCTCATGACTTTTCTGCCAGTCTCTTGAGTAGTAGGAGGACAGGCACGCACTCTCACGGCTGGCTCACAATCTGAAAATCTTAAATGAAAGTTTCAAAATAATTCTTAAGTTTAAAATGTGCACTCCCCTGAGTAGTGTGACAATCTCTTGCACAGTCCTGCTCTGGCCCGCTAAGCCGGGACGTGAACCATCCTCTTGCCCAGCATAGCTGCATGACACATGTCACCCACCCGCTGGTCACTTAGTGGTTACTTCAGTTATCAGCTTGCAAGAGAGGGAGAGAGATGGAGACACACGTCACACTCATATGACCTTTATTACAGGACATCTTATAATGATACTATTTTATTATTAGTTACTATCATTAATTTGTAAACAACTCAACCAATCAACTACATAATGGTACTACAGATTAAACTCAGGGTCTTCACATGGAGCTACAGCCCCAGGCCTTTTTAAATTTTGAGATAGGGTCTACTAAGTCACTAAGTTATCCAGGTGGGGCTTGAACTCATGATCCTTTTGCTTCAGCCTCACCAGAGCATATTATGGTCACTGTTTTGAATATAACAAAATTTACCCATTTTCATGTTAGTCCCAGAGGGCCACCCTATCACTTCTGAATGGCTGTATGATATCCTCTCATGAATGAATTGTAATTTATTTGACTAATTCATGTTGAGGTGTACTCAAGCAGTTTCCAGTTTCCTAGCATCAGAAATAATAATGTGAAAGACGTTTTACTTTTTTTTTTTTAAAAAAAACTATTGGTAAGGAATGTTTTTACATGCATCTTTTCATATTCAACACAATCTTTCGGGGCTCCATCCACACAGTTGGTGGGACGCTGGGGGAAGGCTGACCTCAGCGGCTGAGCTGCCTGCAGCACTGCACAGCTTAGGGAGACCACGGGTGCCTCCGGAGTCACAGCCTGCCCGCAGATGGTGTTAGGGCACTGCGGGAGTTACCCAACATGCTCCCACCCCGCGAGCATGTGGTGAGAGCGCGCTGTGGGAGGGCAGGCTGAGACTCTCCCCAAGTCTGCTAATGAGAGACCACACCTAGCAAGTTCTCGGTCAAGAAATGGGGTAAGAGGGATGACAAAAATAAACACGATAGCTTAGTCTTGCACTCTGCTTTTTTATAGAGTTATTAACATTTGGCTCACTCGTATTTCACATCTATTTAGCGTACAAAGAGATAAATACTTATTAGGAGAGAAGAGGCACGCAGTGACGTCTACTTGGCTAGGCTGCCTGAGCTGTGTCTCCCCCATACTGAGCCTGGTGTGGCAGCCAGGTCTGCATCTGCTGCCTGACTCTGAAGATGTTTTATTTAAAGCATCAGAAGAGACCAGTACAGGGCCACATCTGGGAGGCTTACAGTTGTCTCCTTGGCTTTGCTAAGCCCTGCAGTACATCATGGCAGGTGATGATTTTCTGTGGAAGTGTATAACACTCAGTGCCTTAAACTCTTGTTTCTATAGTACTAGGGGTTGAACCCAGGGTCCTTGCACTGAGATGCACCTTCATTCCTGTAGTTTTTTGTTGCTGCTTTGAGACAGAGTCTCATCAGGGTGCAAAGTCACCCTGTTAGGAGGCAAAGTTGTGATCCTCCCGCTTCCACTTCTGCAGCGTTGGAACCGAGCGTGCACCACCATACCTGGAGCCTCCAACTCGTGGACATGAAAGTATCTTATGATCATGAGATACACCACTGAGCAAACAGAGCATAGTATTTGTGTGTATGTGTGTTTGATTGTAAAATCCTAATTCTGGCTTATGAGGTTTCTCACTGCAGGCTAAGCAAATGTCCTAAACTGCTCCTGACACTACTTCAAGAAAGAGTGACGAGTAACATCGAAGGCCTGGAGCCATCCTCAGTCTCTTCACGTTCCCTAACGTCTTGCAGAAATATTACGTCTTAGAAAGTATCATTAGAGCCGGGCGTGGTGGTGCACGCCTGTAATCCCAGCACTTGGGAGGCTGAGGCAGGAGGATTAGTGCAAGCTCAAGACCAGCCTGGCCTACAAAAGTGAGCTCAAGGCCAGACTGAACTCACAGTGAGACCCTGTCTCAAAAAGACAAAAAAAAAAAAAAAAGAAAGTATCATTAGACACACTGCATTAGTGAGACCCTGAATACCCTGTCCCTGTAGACCCTTCCCTAAAAATACAATAGTAATAATAAAAAATAAACAACACACATGACACAGAAACATACAAGCGAAAACAATTCTTAGCATAAGTTTTTAGCCTATAGGAAGGTATGATGCTAGATATTTTAATGATAAAGCAATATGCATAAGGGATCCTGGCCCTTAATAGGAATATTATTTTTTAATTGAATGAATGAAGAAAGACACTGGTTCACTTGGGCCAGACTCCCTGGTTTGATTACCCCATTAATGAGCTATTTAACCTTGGCTGACTTATTTAACCTATTCATGCCTCTTTTCTCATTTGTTAAAGTAATAATAAATAATAGGATCAGCTGTTGTGAGGGTCACACATGCTAAGCCAGGGCCTGCTACTTGAAAAACCCTCAGTAGAATAGGGATACTAGTTAACTTTCTATCAGTGTAACAAAATACCTGAGGTAATCACATTATAAAGAGAAAAACTACATTTTGGCTCACAACTTTGGGGCTGCCAGTCCATGACTGGCTCCATTACTCTGTCCTAAGGTGAGGTGGCAGGAGTGGGTGGCAATGCAAAACCATTCCCCTAGTGGCCAGGAAGTGGTGCGTGGTGCGTGCATATGTGTGTGTGTGTGTGTGTGTGTGTGTGTGTGTGTGTGAAGGTTCACAGCCCCCTTCAAAGGCACCCAGTGACCCAAGATCCTTTCATTAGACCCTTCCTCTTAAGGTAGCACCACCTCCTAAGAGCACCACACTTAGGATCAAGCCTTTAAAACATGGGCCTTTGGAGGACACAAAATCTAAACTGTAGCAAACCATCCTCTTCCTCCTCTTCCTCCTCCTCTTCTTCTTCCTCCTCTTTCTCCTCTTCTCCTTCTCCTCCTCCTTTGATCTTCCTCCCCCTCCTTGCCATGTTTGCAGAAAAGGAAGCCATGGCTGTGCCTGGTGTTGAGCAGAGGGTGCTTTGCGAGCTCCCTTTCACTTCCTCTCCCCCATTTTCTGTCTTTTCATTGTTATTGTAATCTTATATACAGCAGAGTCAAGGTGACCACTGCCCACTAGTGTAATTGGCCACCCCTATATTCAGATCCTGGATTTATAAAAGAGAGTGGTGGTAAGGGCTGACCAACTGCTCAAATGAGCTACCTGGCGAGGGAGGCCGCCAAACATGCGAAACTGGGGCAGCCTCCAGTTCGGCTTCAGCAATCCAGCTTCTCCTCCAAAGCAGCAGTCTGTCCAAGAGGACCTTGGCCTGCATGCAGAGCGCTTTTGGGTCACCTCAGTGTCAGTTTCAGTATTACGACACTGGTACTACCCAAACAGGTGGTTGTTGAGCAAAGGCAAGGTGTGCCCATGCACTCTCACCAGGGAAGCTAAGCAGGTTCAAGGGCTCTAAGCTCGCATGCCAACTCACATGAGGCCAGGCACCTCAGGAATGCAGCACAGCAGCAGGCCATTTCTGGTTTCCTGGGGACTCCTGCAGCCTCCTTCCGGAAGCGGGGCTTGGTGCCCTAGCATAGGTGAAGAAGCCATCCAACCTCTAATATGTAGAGTGCTTGAACATTTTTTAAAATTTACTACAGCAGAAGCCACATGGTAACTCTCCCTCCACCAAATACTCTCCTTTGCTCCAAACATTTTTATCCCACTGTTCCTGCCTCTTTCTGAAGCAGTTCTAGAAGTCCTCTTTCACGAAAGCCTTCATGAGGCGTGATAAAAACCTAATACACGCTACTGTTGAGTCCCATCCAGCAGAAGGGCAGGCTTCTATAAAAAGTGCAGCAGGTCCTTATCCACCTTATTCACCAGATCGGACACTGTGCAACTTCTGGCTCTTCCCCAAGTTGACATGACCACAAAAGGTGACATTTTGAATTGATTCAAGGCATTGAGGCAGCCAGTGCAATTAAAGACACAAGGTGTGCTTCAGAAAGTGGAAAGAATGACGGCATAAGTGGGTTTGAAGTGAGGGGAGATATGTTGAGGGGGATTCATGGCAATGTGTCTGTTACTATAATAATACTGTTTTCAATTTCAATTTAATTTACATATGCAGTCTAGTTTTTTGATCACTCTTCATTAGCCACCATGGGCTGAGAGTACTAACTTGTACAACATTCAGCATTCAGGGAAACAGGGACTCCAAATGCAAGATGCCATGGACATGCCTTGCCACAGGGGCTACTTGTCACCTGGAAAGAGGCAAGACGCAGAGCAGCTAAACGCATGGACTCTGGGATCACAGTGCGGCACAGATCACGGCTCTCCCACTTGTCAGCTATGAGACACCACGCAGCTCACATAATCTCTACGCCTCAATATCCCCTTCTGTAAAATACAGACAATAACAAAGCTTACCTAATAGGGTTAGGGTTTCAAGTAAGTGAATTAACACAGCAAGTATGAACTATGTTTAATAACTGGTGCTTGCTCTGAGGAGCTTCATTCTGTCAGCAGTGGGAACAGCGGTCCCTGAGCTCAAGTTACTGATGGCCCTTTCATCTCTCAGGAACAACCACTAAGAGGAGGCTGAGCCACGTATGAGACGCTTTTAAGGGCCAGGGTCTCCTGCTGGAATAATTGGCCCTTCTGTGACATTAAGCATCCACACAGCCACTCTGTGCCCCACTCCTTGTACCCAAAGTGTCCTAGCATAGTGGCAGCAGGTAGTAAATGCAAGGAAGGGCTCTTGGTGTTTCCTTCTCATGAACCTCGGAGCTGGAAATGGATTTCATACCTCTTAAGGCAAAACCTCTTTGCTGCTCTGTTGTTTTGTTTTGTTTTTTTTCCTATCTGTCTTTCTGTTTTTTCTGTGTCTGCCTCCTATCTCCACTCACCTGTCCCCAGTAAAATTGAGGAAGAGACTTGAAAAGGCTTTCTTCTAGATTTCTGTCTCTGGGCCTTGGTTCGTATTTCTCAAAACAAGTTCGAACATGTATTAAGCTTTCTACAGGTTTAGTGTACTCAAAACCCAGTTGTGCAGAAGAACCACCTGAAAAGCTTGTGAGGACGACTCATAAGGACGAGTGTGTTGTGGTAAATTAGATCAAGACAGTCAGTGGTCATGTGACAAGAAGTGCCGCCCTCATCCACCTAACCATTGTGAAACAGGAGACATGGGGGCTTGGGAAGTTAAGAGCTTTCCTTGGGCCACGAAGCCAGTACTGTGTTTATCAAGCCAAAGCTACTACTAAGCTTTTTTTCTTTTTTCAGAGAACAAATCTCGTTTCCACTGATGTTTAAATTAGATTTAAAATATCAGAAGAAAAATAAAGAAATCCTCTGACCATTTGCAGTTATAAAGAGCTTTAAATAGTGCTAGTACTTAGCAGGTACCCAATAAGTAACTGCTGGATAAAGGCTGAGCTCTTGCTGTGTTTGAATTCGACCAATGATTCACGACTGCAGAACAAGTTTTCTATAAGGCAGGTGGTGATGTTTAATTGGTTGGAGAAACATCTGAAGAGGGTTTGACTTTGTGTGTGTGTGTGTGTGTGTGTGTGTGTGTGTGTACATATGTGTAACTGGGGATTGAACCCAGGACTTTTGCCCTGAGCTACATTTTAGCCATTTTATTTTATTTTTTATTTTGTCACACGATCTCATTAAGTTGCTGAATTGCCTAGGCTGGGCTCAACCCCTCTGCCTCAGCCTTGAGGAGAGATTACAGCTGTGCATGTGCTCTCACACCTGGCTTCTCATTCATTTTTCTTTCTTGATGAAGACTAGAATTAATGTTGACCATCCCACAGCTAATGTTACTTAGTTGTCCCTGAAAAAACTAATTTCTTATCATTAGAGATGTTTGCTTTCTCAGTAAATTAGGCGCTATTGAGTGTTTTTTCCTTAGTCAAATTATCCATTTTTGTTCCCTACTGGCTTCTTGGGAGATAAGAGTTGAGCAGCAACAATACTCATTTGTTGAGATAGCAATTCTTCGGATGTCCAATTTGTGTCAAATTGTGCATACCGGCAGGGGTTTGCTTTGGAAACAGCAAAAGTGAAGAACTTTTGTCCCTTTGTTAGATGATCCTGGGTACACTAACTCAGAAATGAAGCATGATATTTCTCTCAACACATTTTAGAATCACCAATGGTACACTCTATCTGGTAAGGGCAAAGTTATTTGCAAAACCACTGGGAACCACAGAGCCATGAGACTGAATATGGTGGCCATAAATACATTTTGACGTATCTATGCAGAGTTTGAGCAACTGTACTAAAACTGATCAGAAGCGGTGTTTCCTAATGCTGATGTTAAAAGGCATCATGGCTTTGTCAGGTTTTGCACCTTCAAGCTCTCTTTCCCTGTTTGTATTTTTTTGTTCTCAGCACAAGGAAGACACCAGAGGTAGGGAAAGCTGTCTGGTAGAGAGGTCTGGTAGAGAGGACAAAGTTTGCAAGAGGGGCTGTTACAAATGCTGAAGGTGTCAGGTGGGAAGAAAGCCCACCCACTCTCAGGTCTAGCATTGCGCCCAGAGTTAGCAGCAGGTCACAGGCCCCTGTGACTCACTTTTACCAACGAATAAATCCACCTACAGTGTTCTACAGCTGAAGCTGTGTTCTCATAAAGTTTATGCTATGACCATGGTTCAGAAGAGCTTACCTATGTAGAATGTTGTTAAAAATAATTGTTCATCATTAGAAAGTCTTCAGAAACTGCACTGCTAGATGGCTGCTTAGTGCTAGAATCATGTACCTGATTTCCTAACAGCTTGGGATCCTTTGTCACAGGCTGTCTGCATATTAATTAGATAGAAAACAATACAGCTTTAAGTTTCTACAACTGAATTTTAAAAAGCTATCTCAGTAGTGGTCATAATGCCTTACAATGTTATGTTTTGTAGAAGTTTTAAATTCTTTGACAGGTCATGAAACACTCCCCTTTAGATAGAAGCTCCTAGCAACTGACATTTGTAAGACAGAGTAGAATTTAAAGGAGTTCCGGTTATCATTGTTCCTCAGACAAACAGGATTTAGCATACAAAGCTGTGAGACAAATATCATGAGTTAAAAATCCACAGGCTAACTTTGCATTAGCAACCGAGCAAACAAGCAAGCAAGGAGATTATTTTATTGGGCCAGGGCCAGCTGGGCAGTGAGCGCCATCACAACGGGTAATTGTGCTCCTCCACACAGGCCAGAATGGCCAGCTGTGGTTTATGAGTGTTTTCCTGACTCCGTCAGCACTGTTTGCTATATCAGTGTCTACTTATTAGTCAGCCCTTGAAGTTACTTGAGAAACACAAAGTTCAAAAGCTTGGTGCTTGGGCATGTTACCAGCCCAAACGGGCCCAAGTTTCTGCTTTGAATACTGCTTCTGGTCAAGATGGAGTAATAGGAAGAAACAGGAGCTGAATACACTCACTTAACAAATGAAACCAACTCAACCCAAAGCAACAACCCAAACCACCTCATCTAGATAGATAAACAACAGTTCTCAAGAGACTGAACACCCACAAGAGAGGACGGTGAGCCCTGAATAAGGTGAACTCCATAACTGGCCCCACTTAAGGGGTTCAGACAATGGGATGCAGCAGATTCCCTGAGGTGAGGAGAAAAGGGTGAGAAATTGAGATCAAGATGAACAGAATTTACAAAAAAGAGTGACAGAGACAAGGAAACTGTACAGAGGGAACCCTGAAGACCTGCAGCAGGATTCCTTTGAGTAGTTAGCACTGTATGCAACCTTCTGTGTAATGGAAGGAGGGACTATTCAGTGCAGGGAGGGACCTGGAGGGATGAGAGGGAAGAATGCCTGGTCTTCACACAGGGCTGGGAATGGGCCTGTTCCACTCACTGGACTGGATCCCTCATAATTGTGGGGCACTGAGTAGAGTTCTCAGGAGGGTCTTGCTTCAGTAATGGGGAATAACTAGAACTATCTGGATAGTTGAACAAGTACTCTTTTGGGGCATCCAAAAAGACCTGTAAAAAGTTAAATTGTATCCAAGTAACTGAACTATCCATAAACAAACATCAAGGACATTCACAGGAATATCAAAACTACCTAGCATTGAAAAAGAGAATTTATAACACCTAGCACAAAATCAAACAGGCAAATATAATAGGTTGGAAAACATGATCCATAATAAAGAGAAAGAGAATTCAATCAAAGCCACCTGAAACTAACAGATATTGGAATTAGTAGACAAACTATGAAGACAATTATTATAACTACATTTCACATGTTCAGAAGTGGTCACATGTACAATGTAAAAATTATTCAAGTAGTGTGTCTAAAGTCAAAAGCCCTAGTATATTTTAAAGCAACCATAGAAAGGGCAAAACAAAGAGTTATGCTCATATGCCGACACAGGAGGTAAGATGAAGTCATAAAATGCCCAGTAAATCCAAAAGAACACAGAAAAAAGGAAAAAAAAAAAAAAAAAAAGAACAAATAACAGATGGGACAAATAGAAAGCAAAATAAAACAGCTGGGCTTAAAATTGTGCTAATAATGGTATTAAGTGTAAATAGAGTAAAAATCCCACTTAAATGATAGAGGTATTAATTTGCATTTTGAAAAAATCAACATGTAACTATGCACTGCCTAACTACATAAAGCATACTTCAAGTACACTGATAGAAATATAGCAAAACTCAAATAGAAAAAAATAGGCTAGCACCAGCAAAAGAAAGTTAAAGTGGCTTTCTTAATCTAATGAAGCTTTCAGAACAAAGAATGCTAGGAAGATAAAGAAGATAATTTATGATAAGTCTTGTGGTGCACTCTCGTAGTCTCAGTACTTGGGAGGCTGAGGCAGGAGGATCATAGCAAGTTCAAGACTATCCTGGGCTATGTAGTCAGTTTAAGATGTGCCTGAATGACACAGAATCTGTTTTAAACAAAGATGACTTCATAGTGACAAAGTGGTAGGGCCCCTCCATTTGTGTTGAGGGAGAAACTTTTTACATTGTAATGATATCATCCTCTATGTACCCATGTGTTGCTCTGAGATAATTCTGTAACACACACCATCCCTAACCAGACGGTAGAAAGTTCATGAATACTAAACCAAACTGCAAAATGCTATGTCATTATATACTTTTTTTCATGGTCTCATGACAATGTTGCTTTCAGTTTTTTCCACATCAACCTAGATCTATGGCTTCAAAATCCCACCATATTTTGTTTTTAGAACTTCACAGGCTAACTCTAAAATTCGGATGGAAATGCAACAAACAATAATAAAAAAATCTTTGAAGAACAGAGCGGAAAGCTGTTCTGGTTTCAAGATCCACTGTAGAGCTTTCGTAATCAAAAGAATGATATTGGTGGAAAGGTTAACACATAGATCAGTGGGAAAGGAAATGAAGTTCAGAAACAGACCCATTATGTGCAGACAATTGATTCGTGACAGAGCTGCAAAGGAACACCGTGGACAAACCACAGTGCTTTCAATCGATGGTGATAGGACAACTGAATGTACCCAAGCCAGTATGTGCATTTAAGTCCATTCCTATGCCATCTACATGGATGATGCTTATCATCATAGCAGGGAAAGGCAAACTAAAACCACAACGACAAGCTACACATACATACTTAGCAGAATGGCTAAAGTGAAAAAGCCTAGTCATATTAAGTGACAGAGATATGGAAGAACTAGAACTCTTGTACACTACTGTTAGGATCTTGCAATAGTATAACTGCTTTGGAAAACAGTCAGAATCTTAAAGAGCCAAATGTATATCTACCATGTGATCTAGCCATTTCTCTTCTAGGTATTTACCCAAGAGAAAAGCAAAAACAAAATATACCCTTACAAACACTTGCACATTAAATTTATAAATGTTTATAGTAGCTTTATTTATAAGAACCCCCCAAATGGTACTGCAAACACCCATTCACAGGTAAAAAATTAAACAATGCCATGCGTACCCATTCAGTGGATGTACATAAAATGTACACTATTCAGAATATGGAATACTACTCATCAATAAAAGGGATGAACTATTGATACACATAAGATGGATGAATCTCAAAATAATTATATTTCTTAAACATGACAAAAAGATTACTTTCTGTGATTCTACTCACATGAAACGCTAATGAAACCTAGTATGTTGCAAGAAAAAGCAGATCTTTTGATATTGTGCATATTTACTCTCTTGATTGTGGTCCTTGTTTCATGGCTACCATAGAAACCAAAACATAAAAGTGTACACTTTATAGTTAATTACTGTATATTGCAACAGAGCTATTAAAAATCAGCATACTCAACTCTACCCTTGTGGTATCTCATGCAATATAAAGCTGTGTGCCCACAGGGTTGTCTTTAACACTAACAAGTTCAAATATAGGCCCTCTAACCCCCAGCTAGACCTAGGGAGACATCTATGGACAGAGGAGATTCCACTAAGCCTATATGCAGATCTGGAGTGTGGACAGGAAATTCCCAGAGTCTGGGCACAGAGATTCCAGCTAGAAGAGAGAAGCTTTGTTCTAAAGGGCACCTTTTGGCCCATGGCTTGAGTGGAGTCATTTACAGTCATTTTAGCCTACAAGTGATAAAACAATTGACAATGTTTACAAGCTTTTATGAAGGTATCATGGTGGTGCACACCTGTATATCCAGCACTTGGGGGATAGAAGCAGGAGGACTGTAAGTTTGAGTTCTGTCTAGGCAACTTAGCAAGATCTTGTCTCAGATGAAATGAAAAAAGAAAAATGAGGTGGTTAGAGGTGAGGGTGTTCTGGGGATGCAGCTCTGTGCAAAGGCCCTGGACGTAGTACCTAGTTCCACAGACACACAAACAAGCACAGATCAACTTCTATGACTTGCCGTGGTTGTAATAGCCTGGCATGGTGTTTCAACTGAACTGCACAAAAGTAACCTGCCCTTGCTATAATGGATAGAAGTAAAACCGAGGAATACAAAACATCTCTGGTCCCTCCCAACAGAGGCCTGAGAGACCTGTGGAAGGTGGGTGGCTCTGAGCAGCCACTTCCTTGGCCCCTACAGGTATGCAGGAATGAAAAGGAACCACAGGAGCCTAATTACCAAGGCTATGTCTGGATGTGTCCCCAGGCCTGACACAGTCATCGATGGGGCTTTTGCAGAGGTAGCTGGATCTAGCCCGTGTGATGCTGGCATTAAAGGTGAGTGATTATTAAGTCAGTCCACCGATTATCATGGCACTGCCCTAATTCCAGTAACCTGGATAGAATATAAAAGGGGCAGAAACAAGTGGCTAAGCTCCCCTGTTTGCTTTGCCACCTTCTGCCTGCCATGAACTGTTCCTCCCCTGCAAAGCCCCTCTTCCACACCACTCTCTCTGCCTTGGAGCCAGCTGACTGTAGACTGAAACCTCTACAAACTGTGAGTGAAATAAATCTTTTCTCCCTTAACTTTGGGCATCAAATATTTTGTCTCAACAACCAGAAAAGTAACTAAAGATGATAGATTTATTTAAAATAAATCTAAGGCATGACTAGTTTAAAAAAAAAAAAATTTCTGGCTTAAGAGGTTCAGCTCTCAATCTGTCCTCCTCCTTCCTTGCCTCTCCCTGGGTCGTCATGCATGGAACATCAGTCCTGTGGGAGGCGGTACTCAGGCAGTGCCTGATGTACCAGCCTTATTCCCTGTTGGTAGAACTGGCCAAGAATTACCTCATGGGGGGGGGGGGGTAGGGGAGGGGGTAGGAAGCGGTTGCTGAGGTTGGAATCCTCAGGGGAAGGACTGTACTCTTTCTGATTTGAAGGCGAGAACACAGGTGAGCTCCTTGCCACCTCACCCCCTGCGCTCAGGCAGGCAGGTGCACCACGAACAGGACCAAGGGCCTCTTACCTTGTGCACGTAGGTTTTGGCATTCAGGAAAAACAGCTCCACTGTGGTTTTCTCCTTTAGAAACGATATGCTTTCAATGTAGAACCTGAAAAACAGTACGGGGGTTTGTGTCTTCAGATTTATTTGCTTCTGTTGACATGCATTTATTTCTTCACTTGGCTGTCCCCCCAACAAGGGAGAATGTTGAGAATGGGGCTTTTTTTTCCTAGAAACCTCAGGGATGTGCGTGTGCGCATGCGTACTGCAGATACGCGCGCCTACAGGATGCGAAGGGTGTTTGGAGGCAAGTTCAAGGGAAAATCAAATGGGCCTGGCTGCAACGCACACGTATCTGTGCTGCTCACTCAGACGTCTTCAAAACAGCGCAGGGCAGGCGAGAAGAAGGCGGCCAGGAAAGCAGCCGAGCTCAGGCACCACCATCGAGCTCACAGGCCTGGGAGGAGCTCCGAGGTTTTCAGACCTGCAGTGGGCCTGGGGCCACATCCACTCCCAGGGGAATTTCAGTGACATCTCCCTGCACTCTGCCACCACGCACCACGGGTTCCTCTTGGCTGGAAGCCAAGCTCTCCCAGCCGTCAATCTCGCCCTTTTCTCATGCAAATCAGGCTATTCTGGGCCTCCTTCCCTAGTCTGTTCCTAGAAGTCTGCTCATTGGGCCTGTGGGGCCACAGGCTGCCGGCCCCCTCCGCCTTGCAGAGCGCCACAATGGCAAGAGGAGGGGCTGAGACGAAGCTGTAACAAGGTCACTTCTCATCGCTCTGGGCGGTGGGCGAGGGGCAGGTTGAGGCCCACAGCTGTTCCTCTGCCCCATCCTCACTCGATGAATAATACATGAACAGCACACAATGCCAGGCAGCACATACACTCAGCTTCGCGCGGGAGAACTCAAGCTCAACGTGGTGACCATCAGGACCAGCCAGGGCTAGAGGGTCACAGAAACATATCCTTGGTCCTGCAAAATCATAAGGACTTGGCGAACATTCCGTGTGGGTTTGCTGTTGTTCAATAGTAACGAAACATCTGATGCCCAAATACAGCCCAAAATATGGTGAAGGGACCTGGGGCTGGAGCTCAGGGGCTCAAACCTGCCCAGTACGCCCACGGTCCCGGGTTCCATGTCCAGTGCCATAAATACATAAATGATTTAAAGCTGTGAAGATTTTATCATTCATGAAGATGGTAAAAGCATTTGAAAAATTTCATCCCCTAATGACACATCAAGAGAAATTCCACAAGGAGAACAAATCCTTTATGTTTTTATAGACAAGGATTTAATCTCACTGAATAATAACCCGGAATGATGACTGAAGCCTGTCACATTTTGAGGTATAAAGGCAGAAAGGAAATGAGGAGTTGGTGGTAATAGGCTTTAGAATCAGAAAGATGTAGAACATGAATCCACTGCCTACCACTTACTAGATGAGCTAGTGCGGAAAGCTACTTAGCTTCTTTCTGCCTGCCTGCATTTTCTTTTCTCTTTCCTTCTTTCCTTTCTTTCTTTCCTTTTTTTCAGCAGAGAGATTAAACCCAGAGGCTCCTCACTAAGTTTTATCCCCAGCTCTTTTTAATTTTTTTTTTTTTTTTTCAAATTTTGAGGCAGAGTCTCACTACATTGCTAAATTGCCCAGGCTAGACTTGAACTTGTGATCCTCCTGCATCAGCTCCCAGAGCACTGGGATTATAGGCATGCACTGCCAGGCCTGACTTCTTTGTGTCTTCTACAATGAGTGTTAGGATTATAGTGTTTCATGGGGTTCTGGAAAGACTAACGGGAACAATATGACAGGTGAATAGCGGTAGTTAACACATTGCATATTATTATTTTTAAAGTAGGTTCTCAGTACATGGCATGGGCATAAAAGTTCTCTAATTGATGCAAGTGCAAACCTGCCTTTTCTGTGAACTAAGACACACGGAACCTAACTTGCATTTTCTCTTTTCCCTTCCTTCCTTTCCTCCATCCTAGTTCCTTTCACCTTTTGAACAGTTTCTTCCCTTTTCACATCTATTGTGCATTTTTTTTTTTCTTTTTGAGACAGGGTCTCGCTATGCAGTTCAGGCTGGCCTTGAGCTGACTTTTGTAGCCCAGGCTGGTCTCAAACTCACATTGATCCTCCTGCCTCAGCCTCCCAAGCGCTGGGATTACAGGAGTGAGCACCATGCCCAGCTTATTGTGCATTTTACATCTTATTTATTCTTTCAATTTCTCACACCAGGGAGGCAATATGATGTTTACATATGTGAGTCTGATTTATTTTACTTATGAGAATGGCCTCTAATTGCATCTACTTATCTGTAAAAGTCTCAAGTTTATCTTTCTTTATGGCTAAATAATAGTGCATTGTACAAAAAATACTACATCTTTTTTATACATTCCTTAGCTGATGGGCATTGGGGTTGTTTCCAAGGTTTAACTATTGCAAACTGTGCTGCTATACACAAGGGTGCATATATATTGCTGTGGTACAATGATTCTAATTCTTCTGGGAAGACACCCAAAAAGGGAATAGCTGGGTCAAATGGGACCTCTAATCCTATGTTTTTGAGGAATCTGTACACTGATTTTCATAGTGGTTGCTTAATCTACACTCCCACCAGCAGTGGAGATGGGTTCTTTTTCCCCCTGCAACCCCTCCAGCATTTGTTATTAGTTGACTTCTTGATAATAGCCATTCTTTCTGGGGTGAGATGGACTATCAGTGCTGTTTTAATTTACACGTCTCAAATGACCAGTGATGTTGAATACCTTTTCATATATTTGCTTGCCATTTGTATTTCTTCATCTGAAAAGTGTATTCATCTCAGGTGCCCATTTCTTGATTGGGTCTTTGAATTTAGGGAGGTGTCTGACTTATTTTTAGTTCTATACATTCTAGATAGAAGTCCTCTGTCTGAGGGAAAATTGCCTAATTTTTTCCCCCTAATCTGTGAGTTTTCACTCTGTTGGTGATTTCTTTTGATGTGCAAAAGCTTTTTAATAAGATGAGATCCTTCCAAATAGCTTGGCGGATTAAAGTGCCTGCAAGTAGGCGCAGGGGCGCAGGGGCGCAGGAGCAAGGGGTTCTGTCACCAGCCCTTCAGTGCTGGCCCCACCCCCAAGGCATGCTGAGGCAGCAATTGAAACTGGGTGTGCTGGGTGCCCCTGTAATCCCAGCTCTGGTGAGGCTTTAAATAGGTGGATCACTATGAGTCTGATCTAGTAGTGAGACCCTGAACACCCGGTAGGCCCTTTCCTAAAATACAAAAAAAGAAAAAAAAGGATGATATCCCAGTTGTTGGTTCTTTGAAGTATTTCTTGTGCAGTTTGGTTTTTGTTCATAAACTATCTGCCTACGCTTCTGTCTTTAAGATTTCTACCTACTTTCTCTTCCAGAAGGTTGAGTGTTTCTGTTTTAATATTTAAATCTTTGATCTGGGTTCACATTAGTTTAGTGCATGGTGATATAAACTTGTTTTTTTGTTTTGTTTTGTTTTATCTTTTTGAGACAGGGTCTCATTATGCAGTTGTGACTGGCCTTGAGCTCACTTGTATTCCAGGCTGTCTTGAATTCGCCTTGATCCTCCTGCCTCAGCCTCCCAACTGCTGGAATTACAGGTGTGTGCCACCACGCTCTGCAAAACTTGTTTTGTGTTTTTTTTAAACCGGGGATCAAACTCAGGACTTTGCACTTGCCAGGCAGGAACTTGCACTGCTGAGCTATCTCCTCAGCCTCCATAGTACATGGTGATAGACGCGGGTATACTTTTAGTCTTCAGCACATAGAGAGGCAGTTTTTTCTTACTGTAGTAATTTTTTAAAAACATAAATACATCATAGTTTTTTTTATCACACCTCCTATGTAGACATAATTCTTTATTGCATCAAAAAGAAAACCAGTATTTGTGAACAAAAGTTAGAAGGGGATAGATGTTGCTTTGCCCCGAAACTTCCTGGGCCAAGTTCTAAAAGCTTTCCCAGAGGAGTGACTTTCCCACCAATTTTGGGATCCCAGTCAGAGTGGTAGAACTCCACATCTGTTTTCCACTCCAAGATTTTGTGCTTCCTCTTTTTTTCCTCCACCCCTTCAATATTTAATGAATACCTGAAAAGAATTATTTTAGAATTCTTGGAAACAGACCAGTAAATAAGGTACAGCCAATATCAACCGAACAATCAAATTAAAAATTAAAAATTAATCATATATATATATATATGATTTTAATTGATTCATCTATTAAAAACTTACTGAATACCTAGTAGGTACCACTAAGAAAGGTGCTGGGGAGGGCTGGCCTGATAGCTCACTGGACTAAAATGCCTGCTTAGGCAGAGTGCAGCAGCTGGGGTTCAATTCCCAGCGTGCCATGCCGGCCCTGCCCATAGGGTGCACTGAGACAGCGTTTGAGACCTGGCTTGGTGACAAGCACTTATAATTCCAGCACTTGGGGGCTGAAAGGAGGAGAATCATCATGAGCTCAATCTGCTTCTATGAGCCAAATACTGTAAGAATTCTCTACCTTGTTTAATCCTTTATTCAGTTTAAGAACAGAAGATTAGAGAAAGTAAGTCTCTAACACAAACGTTGAGTGCTCTCTGCAGAGAAGGCAATTGAAATTCGGACGTGCTTTTCTGTAAATGTGTTTGATTACATCATGCTAGTCTCATACAAAATCACAGCTGGGGGACCTGCTATCCTAAAGGATGATAGCTGTCAAGGGTACAGATGTACGGATGGCTACAGCTCGACATAGCAATTGCTGCGATTCGGGGATAGTTTCACTTCTAATCATTTCCATATGCATCTCTAACGGCTAAGGTTCACACTAAACCACAAGCTCAGTGGATTTTCAAAGTTCAATCATTCCTTCATATTATTCAAAATGCAGTTCCCATTCAAATTTCCCTGTTTTCTTTTTAAAGTTTGTGACTGTGATTTAATCAGTAAAGATGCACTTGTTTTCAGCAGAGGTCACATACCAAAAGCCACAAAGCCACTGGCTGCGTCTGAGCAGGTGATGCCCACAGGGCCGCCTGGGGTCTGGCAGAGCACAGCCTTCCCTCAGCTGCAGCCAAGCCTCACACTGTGGGCGTGAAGCCAAACCTGGACCAGATAGGTCTAGAATGATTACACTGACCTAAGAGCTGAGGTGGCCAGCACATATTTGCTCTGTTAGCAACACTGGGATGAAGTTATCCACTGCTTTCTGCTCTTTGGATCCCTTTTGAGTTTCCGACTCAGCCAGAGCGTGGTACTGCACATGTATAATCCCAGCACTTGAGGAGCTGAGGCAGAGGGTCGAAAAGTGAAGTTTCAGGACAACCAGGAATACAGGGCTGTCTCTGAAAACAAGCACCCCTGCCCCAAAGAAAAAGGAAGAAAGAGAAGCGTCTCTGATCCCTGACTGCTCCACGGCCTCCTGGGTCAGTTTTCCTTCACTTTTGGGTACAAGTGTGTTTGCCACAATTGAGGTCTGCTTCTGCAACCAGGGAATCAAATGAACCGAGGCCTCCTATGCTGAGGGGCAACACAGCGTTCTCTAGGCATCTCTCCTTTCAACCTCCAGTGAAAGCAGATACAGTAAGAGAGCAAACTATGAATCCATTGTTGACACAAACATGTGAAGCCATTCTCTCTCTGTAGTTATGAAGTTGTGGAGCCAAGACTCAGGCAGAGAGGACTGCTTGACTTCTAGGTTCCTATTCCTAACCAGAACGGACACAGTGCCTTCCTGCAGCAGTCACCTGAGACAGGAACGTGCACAGCGCAGGGAGCCATGAGAGGGATGTAGCTGACACAGCTTATGAACCACGGAGGGAGCCCTGCCAAGACCAAACCCGGTGGAGCCAGGGCCACGGCAGACGGACAACTGAGCAGGGTCTTAAAGAATGCATGAGTTCACCAGGTGGGGAGGTGAGGGAGGACAACCAGGCAGAGGGCACGGCAGACAGACTCGTGTTCGCTGTCTCTGAGAACTGCAGAACCCCATGCAGGTGGGCACCAAAGCGACTTATGGTTTGCCCAACTCAGAATAGATATGGGACACAGGGGCCACCTCGTTTCTGAAGTTCAGTCTCCTGACTATATCCTAGTTCCAGGAAACAGGCCCAATCTAATTTCCCCTCTGCTCCGATGACCTGCCCTGGTGCCTGCTGTCACTGAGGCATCCGGTTACCTGTGCTCTGAGTCCACAGCCCTGCTCTGCCTTTATCCGGGTCCCTGACTGACCTCATGGCTAGGGAGTGTGTGGAAAGTACGCTGGGGCCTCTCGGACAATGGCTTTCTGGGCACACCTACCTGCACGTGTCCTGACCTGAAAACAAACGTTCCCAGGGAAAGGGAACAGACTGTCTCAGGCACACAAAACAAAGCTCTTTTGTTGTAGCTGTTTCTGCCAAAGATGCCGCTTTTCTGTATGCTTACTGTGAGCAGGTGCACTAGGATCTTGATAAGTTGATGCCTTGGGTTGAACTTTGAGGTTCAGAGCATTGTGGCACTGGCCTGTAATCCCAGCTCTCTGGGAGGCTGAGGCAGGAGGATCACAAATTCAGTCCCAGCCTGGGCAATGTAGAAATTGGCTAAATAAATAAATAAATAAATAAATAAATCAAAAAGCTCTGAGGATGTATCTCAGTGTGAAAGCTCTGAGTTTAGTCTGCAGTGTCATTAAATTGAAACAAAACAACCAAACAAAAAAAATTTAGACTGAACCCAGGCTTTGAAAAGGTGCATGTGTTGAAAGTAAATCTCTAGCAGTGTAACACACAACGATTTCTTTGAAGAAAGCCCGGGGAGGGAGGTTATGTCTCTATCTTTGAGCTGCCCTTTGCACCTTCCTGCCTTCTTCGTGTTCTCCTCCCCACCAACCTGCGATGACAACACACCACTGCCCAAAGACATGGCCAAGACACTCTGCAGGTGTGGTGGGCAGCAGGCCTGTCTGCTAGATGACAAGACGCAGGGGTCAGCACTCAGGGTGTCTGGGCCAGTTATCACGTGAGTAGCCACTTACATCTAGATGATCAGTTTAATTCATTCTGTGGCAGTTCTTTAGCGTGTCAAGGTCCACTATGCAGAGTTGTACGTGGAGGTGGTTGATGCTACTTTGAACTTCAGCTTAACCCTGCTCAGCTTTGGGAACTTGGGGGCCAGCAGCTTGGCCCTCGGGACGTCTCTGACCTAGACCAGAGAAATGAGTGCTGTCTGATGCATGTGGAGGGTGCTGGGTGGTACACAGTTCAGCAACCAGTGAGTGGCAGGGCCCAGTAGCTCATTACTGCTCATTAGAGTGTTATTGATCGGACTATCCTCAGAGGCGCTGACTCAGGAACATCCTTCAAACTTTATCAGTAACAACCAGAGTGGAAATTCCAAGTCTCCTTCCTAAATTCTTTCACTCAAGGAAGCAAACGCTGAAAATAAAAAGGTCGTTTTAATACAGAATGGGAAAATTCTGAGAAACCAATGCTCTTCTGGGCAGCTCAGCAGATTTTCTTGTTTTGTAGGTCCTTGGCTAGGTCTGAGTGATAATAATCAAGACCTGAATTGGGCAAAAATTGCTCAATTGCTTTGTATTCTGAACAGTGCTGAGTGTGTGATTGGCAAGAACTTGAGGTCCCCAAGTTCTACCCACCTCACCCCAGTAGACAGGCACTAAAGGCCCAATCGACGGGCCTCCCTCTAGGTTTCGTTCAGCCATGGGTGGGGGTAATCTCGGGCACTCCCCAGGCAGCTGGTGATTCTTATCGGATCCCAGTCCACACACTGAGCAGCGAGATCTGATTAGTGCTGCTAATGACCTTGCTCTAGAGTCACAGTCTCACTTTATAGCGCTACTGAGGGCTGCAAGGTAATTTAGCTGTGTTTCACTTTCTCGCTGAGCTGTTGAGGAGGCTAGTGTGTTCCCTTTCATCTCTGGGAGGGGAGCAGTCCTGGAGAAATCCCAAAAGAAGCACTATTTGCATCCATTAGGTACTGCCCCTCCCAGGAATGTCATCCCCTGCCAAGGCGGGAGATCAGCAGGCCTCCGGGGAGCCTGTCCCAACCTGCTCTCCTCCTCACTGCTCTGCATTCTGCAGAAGGGCTGCAGGCTTGGCCAGGCTGGGACCTTTGAGGAGCGGGTGGGAGCCTTCCCTCCCAGACATCCTGAAGGGTCAGGGTCCAAGTGCTGGCCTCCTCAACATTGCTGTTCCCGAGGGAGAGTGGGCCAGCTGCTCTAAGGGGAGCATGGAGAGCAGGCAATGGGGAGGAAAGTCCTCCAGGGAGGAAACAGCTGGCCAGAGGAGTGGGAGGAAGACAGATGAGGAGATCCTTCAGCCAGGTTGGAGGTGAGCGGGTCAGACCCAAGCCAGAGAGTTTCCAGGCTTCCGCATCTACATCACACGGAAGGATGTTCCACCCATGGAGCAGGTCCCAAGGCAGATCCTGGTACTTGTAATACACAGTCATATAGACTGGGAGTTCCCATGATAGGTCAACGCAGGAGATCCTCTGCCCGCCTCGCCCCAGTAGACAGGCACTATCCCCAACTGTTTCTACAGGTGAGCAGACAGGACCCAGCAGGTGCCCACAGCCCCGTGGTGAAGCAGCAGAGGATGGGGAATGAGCCAAGACGGGGGCTAACACCCTGCTCTCTGTGGCTGGTGTGGGGCTTGGCAGTGTTGAGGTCGTCAGGACTGGGGGAGCATTACTGGCACCACGCACAGGGGCCCTGTGAGGCATCCTGAAGCACAGCATCGCTGCCTGCCACAAGAATGACTTGGCCCGGAAAGTCAGGCATCTCATGGAGAAATCCTGCACCAGAAGGCCCGCTTTTAAGTTTCTGCTCTATACATAGATTCTTCTCCCCCTTATGACACTCATTCTTTTGTTTCTCGGAGGTTTCCATCTTTGGTGACATTGGTCACACACACACACACAGTACCATGGCCTCAATCTTCAACCTACGAAAATACTTGGCACACCCACCGAAAGACAGGACCTGAAAGTTAGAGAGGAGGGCGAGCAGATTTCGACACTGTCTGATATCTGATCAGGGGGCACATGGAGAACTATAATCCTGCGGAAACTGGAATCAGGATCCTGCATGCGTTTTGAAGGAATTTATGTTTTTCTTGAGTTCTCAGAGAAACGATGCTCACAGAGGGAGCTACTTGCTCATAGCCTGAAAGTTCTGAATGAAGAGGCCAGGTGGTGGTGGTGGTGGTGGGTGATGTTAAGGTGACCAACAGTTGCATGTCGGCGCTGGAGTCTCCTGCACCGGGATGCAAGGTGGCAGAGGGCAGCGAGCTCATGTGTCCCTTCAAGGAGCCTCTGCTGCATCTGGACGGCAGGGATTCATTAGCTCTCTGGCCTTTTAAATCATGTTTCTCCCTAGAAAGATGACGCCTTCCTGTCCTCTCGTGACTGTAAATTACAGACTTCCTGAGAGCTTTAAAGTAACTCATGGCTGTCTAGCCACATTTCTCTTTTCTTTCTTTACGACTCTTCATATGGCATTAAAAAGAAAGATTTACTCAATATGTTTCTGGTAGGAAAGAAAGAAAAGTCAGAAGAAAAGTACTGTTGTTTTCTACTTGGAGACTAGCACCTGCTAATATTTTACACGTTTTTGTATGTGCATGACGATTTCACGGAAGAGCTGCTCTGCTGTGCCTGCACTTTAGTAGTCTACTTGACCTGGAATATTTCAGGAGCATCTCTCTGCATCAGTGAATCTCTGTCCACCACAGTGTCCACCTCTTGCGTGCCTCTGGCTCGCTTGAGAAAAACTATCTGGTGGAATGATGGTGGTCCATGTGGTATAGCCATGCTATTCCTTTGAATTAAACTCTTGCTAAAGGCCTAGTGTTCCAGCTGGGCCTGGTGCCAAGGGCCTGTAATCCCAGAATTCTGGGAGGCTGAGGCAGGAAGATCACAATTTCGAGCCTAGCTTGGGCAACTCAGTGATTTAGCAAGTCTCTCTGTACAGGAAAAAAGAAAAAAAGCTAATGTTCCAAAGCCAGGCCAGGGACATCAGAGGCTCCTGATTGTCAGCAACTGTGACAAAAGCTAGCATCTTCCCCTGGCTTCCTGCTAGGACAAGGTGGAGAGTTCTCAGCTTGCAGCACCGCGGATGACTCTTAAAATCCTAGGGCCTGGGAAAATGACCAGGCAAGCCCGGGAGCAAGAGAGGTAGAAGGGAAGGAAGGGCAGCAGCACAGCAGGCACTGGGGGAAGCAAGCTATTGCAGAGAGGAAGGAGAAGGGAAGTGCCGAGCGAAATCCTGGCGGAGCAGGAGCTGGGCGGTACCAGCCCTGCCACCCACTGCCCTTCCCGAGGGGAAGGGAGGTTTCCCAGAGGTCAGGCCAAGTCCCACGCTGATTTAGACGCCTGCCTGCCTGCTCATTATCCAGCTTTTCAAATGCTCGCATCTGCTCTGCATTACCCAGGAGGCCAGTGTGTTCTCGGAAGATGATTTACAGCTGCGAGATAACAACCACCAGCCCAGAGACGTCCCCAGGAGCCCGGTGGAGTGTGGACTCACGGAGAGCTGGTTAAATAAATTAAAGCGCATCAATAAATGCATGTGTGTCTGTACATATACAACATGCACACATATGCAGCCTGTGTCTTAGAGATTTGGGAACCAGAGAAAAGGCGTGTGTTTGATAAAGGCTGAGGCCATGACGGGAAAGCCATGGGCCTCACCTTCCATGTTTTCTGCCTGCAGGTGCAGACTGTTTCCAAGCTGCTCCCTGCACGGTGGGAACATTGCCCAGAGGCTGTACCCCTCAGATCAGTAGGCCCTCAGTTGAGGCGTCAGTAAGGAAATACACGTCAGCGGCTTAGCCCAGACCTGCCACAGGTTTGTGCTGTATTATTTTGTTGTACTACGGACCGAACCTAGTGCTTTCACATCAGCTCCATTCCCAGCCCTTTCTACATACTTGTTTTTATTTTGAGGCAGGTTGTTGCTAAGTTTCTAAGTTGTTGTCCAGGCTGGCTTTGAACTTGTAATCCTTCCCATCTCAGTCTCCCAGATTCCTGAGATCACAGGAGTAAGATAGCATACCTGGCTGTGAGAAAACTTTTTTTAAACAAATGTATTAAGTACAGGGTCCATAGGATTTCACTACACAGATCAGACTTGTAGTGATCCTTCCCGTTTTTCAGCCTCCCAAGTGCTGGGATTACAGGCATGCCCCACCACACCCAGTCTCTATCTATGTCTCAGTGTGCCCTGGGGGGGCCGGGCCAGCACGGTATGCTGGGGATCCAATCCCCAGCCCCTGAAATTGCCTAAACAGGTGCTTTAATCTGCTGAACTATCTGGCCAGCATGAGAAATCTTTTTGAGAGAAAAACTGGATAGTATTTCTCTTTTGCATAAACCCTACAACTAAAATATACCCATATGTATATATGGTCTTCATTTGCATAAGGTTTTGCAGTGATTTTGTGTCCCAGCCCTCTCTTTAATTCTCATGATGGACCTGCCTGAGACCACATGGCCCTTGGAGTGGGGGAGACATGGTTCTGTCCACCGCACTTACTTCTTGTAGGGTCCCTTGTAGCAACTTCCTAATTAATCCCATGCCATTCCCCAGTATTCTGTCTACTCCATTCTCAATAATGGGATTGGGTGAGGGTGTTTGAAAACACAAATCAGGTGACTCCCTGAAGCGCCAAGCCACAGGTGCCAGCGCCCTTCAGCCCAAGCCCATGCCAACTCCTACCCAAGTCCCTTCTATGGTTCTCTCCAGCCACAGGACTCCTTCCCAGGGTTGGTAGGTGCCCGGCCTGCTCCTCCATGGAGCCCGCACATCTTCTGGTCTCCGGACCTGGGGTAAACCTCTCGGAGAGCTGCCTGGCTGCCGGCCTCACCTCCTCCTGTCTTTGCTCAGTGTCAGCTTCTTGAGGAGTCACCTTGGATCCTTCCATTAACATGAAAGCCCTGTCTCACCTACATTCTTGATACCTCCTCTCTAATGTATCCCCCATCCCCCATACCACTTATTCTGTTTTTCCCAAATTAGAAGCCAGAGACACTTTGAGAAGTAGCTGACTTCACAGAAGTGACAGACTTGAGAAGCGACCATATTTATTTAATGTCAGCCTCCTTCCACTGGTCTGTAAGGGCAGGGCTATGGCATTCTCTTCCGTCACTGCTGTATCCCAGTATGTATGCAGCGTGCGGCCAGACACCTGGTAGGAACCCAGCAGCCACTTAGCAGCTGAATGAATAAAGTAAGAGCCCAGGGGATCCATGTGTTCACTAGTCCTGGGCACTGCCGCCCTCCCAGCGCTGGAGCAGCACGGGGCGCACTGCCGTGATCACAAAGTAGGGAGGACAGCAAGCAAGGGGGAAAGGACATTCCCAGCTGGGTGCAGCTCCCCAGGCTCTCTCTCTCTCTCCTCTCTCTTTTTTTCCCTCCTCTTCTCTCTCCTCCCTCCTTTTTCTCCCTTCTCTTCTCTCTCCTCTCTCTCCTCCCTCCTCTTTCTCCCTCTCTCTCTCATCTCTCTCCTCTCTCTTAGATAGCATGAACTTCTTCCCATGGCACAGCTATCAGTTCACACTTTGACTACTCCTGTTCACTATCTTTTTTTTTTTTTTTTTCATATATAGCACATCTTGTCACCCAAGAGCCCAAGACAGATACATGACAACATTTTGATAACAGTGACTTACTGAAGTGGTGATTTACAAGGGAACAGAAAGGTGGGGAGAGGGTCTTAGCAACACACCATTCCCCCATAATACACTGTAGCAAAATCTGGGCCAGGAATGAGAGAGCTGGGGGATGTGGGGTTGAAGGGGAGTCACTGCATAGTTTGAAAAATTTCCCAAGATGATTTGGATAAGCCCCAGCATCTCCTGGAAAGACTCTGCAATGTAATGCGATGCACTATTTCATCTAATTGTTTTTGCTACAATGATTCATTGTTCACTGTCAGAACACCATAATTTACGGACCCTCTCTGCACTGTTGGCACTTGGATATTGGCGATTGTTTGCATTAACAACATCAGGGATGGAGATCCCTGCAACACATGGCCCCTGAAGGGAACACTTTCTTGCTGCATGTTAACTACTTCGTGACCACACGCCTCAGTGCTGTGGCTGAGGGGCTCTGGGCTATAGCACACGGCCACGCTGTGGTGACAGGACTCTGGAGAGGGCAACCTGATCTCAAGAGAATCCCCTGCCCTTCCAGAGGCTCTATGATGACCAAACAGCCAAAGAGAACCAAATCACATTTGTTCTCCTCCTTCGCTGGTAGCATCTCCTGGAATGAAAGCACAACCAATGCTGTATTCTCCTCACCGGAGGCCACCGACCCCTTCAAGAGGCAACCAACTTCACAAGGCTGCGTGACAACTCACCCTGCCCAGAGCTGTGTTCCTTTCAGTGGGTGACCTCTGCCAGCTGGGTCACCTGGTTCTTTGGTGTGTGGTTTTGCTTTATCATTCATTTAAATGAAGCAACAACAATTATTTAATTGGATTAATAACAAACACTATAATGATCTCACTATCCTGTTGGGAGGATAAATTAAGTGAATAATTAAAGCCTTGATAAGCAAACATGCAAATAGTTAAGGGAAAGTGGACTGCACTGCCACAGAATTACGGGGCGGTCTCAGGATAAGGCTCTGGGCAGGTGCAAGGCTCCTGCACTGCAGCTGCCCCTCTGGAATCCCCGCAACCTGCTGCTAGTGATGGATGGAGCAGCCTTCTGAACAGTTGCCCAGGGGGCAGCACTGGGTTTTCTCTTCTTCTGTTTTTAGACCCAAGATAGACCAGAAAACAGCTGGAAAAGAACCAGTACACACATCTGGCTCTAAATCAGTGGCGCTAGTTACACTCTCCAATAAGCTTTTGCTCATGACACTCATGAACACATGCCCAAGGACAGAAGGGCAGGGCCAATCACCGCGACTTGAATTTAATATAAATAAATGGGAACAGCCGAGGGCAGAGTAGGAGGCTGCGAAGCTGACTTAGGGCGGTATGAAGAACTAGAGTACTGTTATTGTTGTTGCTAGTATTAATTATTGAGGTACTGGGAGCTGAGCCCAGGACTTTCAGGCTGAATCATATACCTAGTCCCCTCTTCAAATTTGGAGATAAGGTCTTGGTAAGCTGCCCACTCTGGGCTTGAATTCATAATCCTTGGACCCCAGACTCCCAGTGCCAGGGGCATGGATGTGGCCCACCATGCTGGGCTGAGAAACAGACGGGAACAGACTAGGATGGGGAGCGCGCATCAGCGCTCGGGAAGAACAGCTTCTCCCTTTTACCCTGCATATTCACACAGCTTGACATGTTTAGAGAGATAATGCTATTCTTTGTGAAAAAAATATTTTGTTTATGTGGAAGCATTTTCCCTAAATAAACCAAACTCTTCTATCCCCTGCCATGTGATTAATAATTGATGTGTAACTTTTCTACGTGCTGGTGGTTTTTTTTTTTTTTAAAGTTTTCTCCATTTCCAGTAAGTGAAGCATTCAAGTTGTATCTTTTGAGGAAACTGATGTTTTTCTGTTAGGATTTCAGCACACTTTTTCATACTGATGATTTGTTTATACACACACACACACACTCAAAAAAAAAAGGAAAGAAAAGAAAAACAAGATTCCTGATAGGAAAAAGGTTGAAATTGGGGATTGCAGCTGATATTGTATTTGCTGAGTAAGAAAGAGCAATGCTCTATGATCATCATTGACACATAAAAAGATACTTTAAAAAGAAATGACAGACACATTATTCTCACCCTTTTGGATTTCACAGAGCAGATTAGATTAGAGAAAAACTAGCCAGGTATGGTGGTATAAGCCTGTAATCCCACTATTTGGGTGGGATTAATCCCACTAGTTGGAGGGCTGATGCAGGAGGGTCGCCAAGTCTGGGCTACATGATGAGACTCTACCTCAAAAAATGCCAAACAAATAAAAAACATTTTCCAATTTATGATAGAAAAGAAACCTTTTATCAACATGATATAAAGCAAAGTACATTTCCACTGTCCAAAAACTAACATGATCTCAGAATATAGGACCATTTTATCATGTTGATAAAGGTTTATGAAAACAAACCCTGATGAAAAAGCTATCACCTTAGCTTATTTTTTAAAAATTACATTTGGCTTCCAGGCCAGGAACTGAAATTTATTATGAAATTTTTATCAAATTCAGGATGCCTGGAGAGTGCCAGAACTTAGGGAGGGGCTCTTAGCTCAAGGATGCTTTGTACACCACATAAGCCAAGATGGGGAACGGGGTGCCAACTGCTTACAGCATTCGACGTACACTAGGTGGCAGCACTTAGCCTGAGCACTCCGTGATGAGCGGGCTCCGCAGACCCTCGGCGTCAGTGAAATGCATCCACTTCAGGACATGGTTAAGTCCCTTAGCTCCGCAGAGCCAGAGAACAATCCAGGGGTCCCAGGATCAGCTTTGCAGCTGTCTCTGCATGGAATCAGAATTCTGATCTCTGAGCTGTTAAGATACTTCTTTTCATGAATGTTTGTGCTTTATCTCTATTCCCATTAGGCATGAAACCATATAAAAGTCCATTATTTCCAGTCTTCAGAAAATATTATTATAATACTAAATGAAACAGCACACGCTTGCCATGTTTCAAATAATGGGAAACCTGAAAGCCTATTAAGAAATAGACTTACATATTAAAATATATCACTCATGTTTTTCAGCCTTTCATTGATCTTAGAAGGTTTGAGGAAGCAAGGAAGGTGATTCTATTGTCAAAGAAAACAGCTCTACGCAGTATCTGTGGTAACTTGGTCCCCAGACCAAGAGAGTGGTGCATCCTGTTCATATGCTATATTGGTAGATGTCGCTGCCTGTTATCTTTATCTCTGGTCATCAGAAACATTCAAATACAATCCCAAACAAAAGGAAGGGTCCTGGCTGGGTGTGCCCCTGCGTACATACCTGACAGCGAAGTGCAAGACTGCTGGCCCTGGCTTCTTGGGCAAGTCATGGTCGAGAACCCGGAGATCTAACTGCAGCCAGTTCTGCTGGCCTCTGCAAGAGCAAAGCAAAGGAAAAGGATTCAGGGACAGGCTCGCTGACATGCAGGGCTGGCAAAGCTGGGGAGGGAGCTGCTGTCAGACAGCAAGGGGGGTTCCACCCACTGCAAATCACAGGCACACCTGTCCCCCAGCCAGCATTTCCACTTCCAGGGGTTTATCAAGATAGGGTGCACATTTCAGAAGCGATCTGCACATAGACTCACCCACCATGGCACTGTGAGCACTTGCTAAAGGACTCGTAATCACCCGCATGTCCTGTAGGATTTGTTAAAGTAATTAGCTAAAATTCTACAGTGAGCTAAAATGCAGTCTAAGTAGGCCAATGAACCTGTGTCTAGGCTTACTTGGTACACTTTTTGAGATACAATATTGAATGTAAAAGCTCAAGATGCATAACAATAAGCACAGTCCTTTGCCATTGCTGTAAATTAATTAAAAGAATGATATATAGGTGCGCCCAGCTGTAAAACTTCTCTGAGAGGTTAAGAGACTGGTAACGCTGGCTACTTTGGGGAGGTCAAAAACTGGGCAACACTGATTAATCTTTAAGTTCTTATTAAATATGAAATAGTTCAGTCAAAAAGAAGAAAACTTCTGGTTTTCTGAGATCAAACAGACACGGCTTCCAATATCACAGCCTTTGAGAATGTACAAGGACAAATGTTCTCTGCTGTTTCTGGGTGCACCATGTGGGTTCACCAGTATATGTAAGCAGCTGTCTATGTACTCAGGAGCCCCATCAAGCTTACAGGTGTGCGTAACTTTCTCTAGATTTTCACCTCTGAGAGATCCAAAGGACTGATGACAATGTGGACTGTTCACACACCCTTTCCAAGGTTGTCCAACTAGGAATCACTTTATTTGCTTACATAAAATTCAACTCCCATACACACTGATGCGGCTCATGCAGATGAGGTGCGGTGCCAATTCGCAGCCAAACGTACCATGCACCAGGAGAAATGCTTCAATTTATTTTGGTTCTTGAGTAAATAATTTAAAGCAACAAAATTGAGCTGGGTGTGGTGAGCTGTAATCTCAAGCACTCTGGGAGACTGAGGCAGGAGGAAGGTAAGCTTAAACCCAGACAGAGCAATTTAGTGATTTAGTGAGACCCTGTCTTTAAAAAAAAAAAAAATAGTTGTTGAGATGGACCGTAGTACAAAGGCCCTAGGTTGAGTCCCCTGTACTGGGGGGAGGGGGAAGTTAAGAAAAGCGGGCATAGTCCTCTTTATTGAGCAACTGCTTTTTGTTTACCATCTTAAAACTTTTTACCTGAATGGTGACATCTGTATAGTAACTCATCAAGAATAGTGGCAGAGCTGGGATTTGAACCCACAACTTCCAAAACAGGAGAAAACAAAACTATAGGGTTAACTGACATTTCTAATAACCTTAGAGCAGTCTCTGTCACTTTCTGGTTTTTACACTGGGAAAAACGCATCTTTGATTCCATAATTACAAGGCGAGGCTGGTCATAATAAGCTCTACATTAGCTTGGAGGAATACTATAAAGAAAAGTAAGTGGATACACACAGTGTAAAAGCATCTTAGAACTACTGCATTTGTGCATGAAGGTGGGTGGAAGTTCAAAAGATTGAAGTTGAGAGAGTCTTACACTATATTTCAAGTTTAGGATGTCACTGATATTTATGTATGTATGTATGTATTTATTTATGTATTTATTTATTTATTTATACAAGGTCTCACTACATAGTTTAGGCTGGGCATGAACTCACTATGCCGTCCAGGCTGGCCTCAAACTCATGGCGATCCTCCTGCCTCAGCTTTCCTAGTGCTGGGATTACAGGGGTACTTGACCACACTTGCGAGGAGACCTCTTATTTAAAGACACCCTAGCTTGAGATGGGCAAATGTGTGCTTTAAGACACACGAAATAGTGTATAGTCCAGTAGTTGGTCTAAACAGTTTTCTAATGATGAATGGAACTAACTTGGAATTGTCCTTTATTCTTTCATCGTAGAAAAGACGAGGCATTGTTCAAAAGGCACCATTTATGTGAAGCTGCAAGAGTGAAAGAAGCAAGTTCATAAGGACACGCACAGCACAGACCAACGAGGCCAACCACAGAGGTACGGCTCAAAGACTCTTCAACACGCACGCCGAGCTTTCGGCATAGTTATGCTGCAATTTAAAGCCAGTTACAAAGATGACTTAGCTCTCGTGAATAGGGGACAGTGGGAGTGTGAAGTAAACAAAAGGGACCGTGTCAGCTATGACATTCAACATTTCTCTGGAAAGATGCCAGGGGTAATATAAAGTAATTTTTGAAATTATATGCTAGAAATTAGATTTTTAGAGTTTATAGTCTCACTCTCAAGAAAATGTCCTGAAGAGTAAAATAAATATTCCCCATGATTCTTCCCTAAGATATCACTGGGCTTACTGATTGCTTGTAACTTGCTTCTTTAGAACATAGCTGAGCTTTAATCACCTTGAGCAGACAGGCATATCACTATGTGGACAAATGAAAAGAATTTGATTTTTTTGGACAGAATTCCATCAGCGGGAGGCTATGAAGGGCCATGACCAGAAGTCACAGCTGCGCAGTAAGCCTCTTCTTTATTTCCTCATAAACAAAGCTTATTCAGTAAAATCTTTCAAAACGCAGAACTCCACTGGCCGCTCAAAACCCGGGAAGAAAAAAAAACCGATCACAATGGGGAACTGAAGGGGCCACCACCACGGGAGAACAAGACCGCCCTCTAGGGGTGGAAGGTGTGTCCTGCACCCAGATCCCCGGAAGGCGCTGAGGGGACTTTCCTATTATATGGAAAACCATCCCCTCCCGCAGCTCCCCTTGGATTTGTTTCTGCTGGCTGTCTTCACTACTCTTGTTACGCAACTGCAGTCTATTTTTTTCCATTTCTGCCGTTGGCGGCGGGACAGAGACACTAGCTAGTTTCATTGACTAAATGTCCCCTTCAGCCCTGGCTTACTCTATTTAAAGAAGTTCACCAAAGGCGGCGCAGGGCTGATGTGGCGTCTGGACTGGGAAAGGCCACTCCAATAGCACCTGGGAGGGATCCCGCTCAGTGGCTTCATGTGGGTGGTGGAGGAGGGTGCTGAAAGAATGCTTTCCAAATATATTTACCAGACAGAGGGGGAAGAAAAACCCCAGCCTTGTGACCATGCCATTCCAAGCAGACACCCTTAGACAGGAGCGGTTTTCCAGGCCTGTTCCCCAGCAAGGCGGAAATGGCAAATTTTTCCCTCCCTCCTAAAAGCCCAACTCATACTTTCAAAAATCAACATAGCCAGAGTCAGAAATAGATGGCGGGGCTGTCACCTGCCAGGGCGTGCAGGGGGGAGGGGAGGAGTGCTGGCCCAGGGCTCTGGGGAGGTCTGATCCTGCCCTGTGGGAGCCCAGGCGCATAACTGGGGTGGGCTTGGCCACTCTTCTATGGTGCAGTGTTGGAGAGGAACCCCCAGGCAGAGAGGAGGAGGTGGTGACTGTGCTTGAGGAGTCATTCCTGTCATTCCTTTCCTCTCTGAAGAAGGCTGGATGCCTGACTTATCTTTTTTGTTTTTGTCTTTTGTTTTTTGCAGTACCAGCGATCAAACTTGGGACCTAGTGCTTGCTAGGCAAGAGTTTAAGCTGCTGAGCTATACCTCCCACCCTTAGATGCCTGACTTATGCACTACCTGGTTGTTGGCCATTTTAGCTTGGGGCTCTTCCAGAGCCCTCAGGGGTCCAGAACCTTCTTTTCCA
Organism: Capromys pilorides; assembly: GCA_004027915.1. Classification (NCBI taxonomy): domain Eukaryota; kingdom Metazoa; phylum Chordata; class Mammalia; order Rodentia; family Capromyidae; genus Capromys; species Capromys pilorides. The sequence continues at coordinate 34,466 of PVKN010000121.1, read as the reverse complement.
GCCCAGCATGCATCCTGCAGCCTGAGGAGTCTTTGGCACTGTGCTCATAAATCCCTTCCTCCTCTGTGTGGAATCCTTCCAGCCTGGGGGTGCCTCTGCCTCTCTGTGACTCGAAGGGTCACCTGTGATCTTGTCCCCATCTCACCTCCTGTGTCATGACTGGGCTGGTGTCCTTACACTGGGCAAATGCACTGTGCTCATTACTGTGTCCACACTTCTGTCCCCAAGTGACTCCTGCTGGAAGACCAGGTTCTCTCTCCTCTATTTGAGGTCCACCCACTAGGCCCTTCTCTTTTAAGAGGAGGCCACCCTGTCCCTCTGTACCCCTGCTATTCTCTTATGGCCCTGACAACTAACAACATGAAGCAAGTGCCAGTTGATTGTGTGGCTGTGCTCTGGCTCCACACATCTCATTTGATTGACTCATCCTATATAATCCTAGTATCACATTATAAATGCCCTATGGGATACTCACTATATAGCTACTATTAGATGTCCATGGTGCAGATGAGAAAACTAGAGTGTCAGGAATGTCATACAACTGCCCTAAAATCTCATAGCTATAATATTCATGATGTCTGCCCCTTGTATCCTTCTCTGCCCTCAACTTCTAAAGGGATACCCTTTAGTAATAGGGTCAGGGTCTCACCAAGTCACTCAGTTGCTCAAACTTTTGACCTTTTTACCTCAGCTCCTTTGATCCCCAAAGTAGCTGGGATTACAGGTAGACACCACGTGAGTAGTCGCTCATGCTTGGGCAGTGGCTGGCGATGGCTGTAAGCCTGACAATGAGAGGAATGTGGCCTGTCCCCACTTTTCCTGATGTGGCCTCTCACTCTGTGCTCTTCAGTTATAGTTGTGGCATTCTCTTACTTGTCTCTGTCTGCCTGCTAGGATAGAGCACATCTCTGCAACAGAAACCCCATGGACGCAGAGACCTAGTCTGAGTTGCTCCACTGAATCACTGGGTGCAGAGCAACATCTGGCCTTCGATGGGCACTCAAGAAATATTTTTTGAACAAATAAATGACTTTAGTATCCACGCTTCTAGTCTCAACTCTGTGTGACCTTCTCCTAAATTATAGTGCTTATAGCAATTACAGTTTATACCACATCACTTAGCCATTATGTATTTATGGTTTTAGGTCTTGTACTGTTTGCTATTCTTTCATTCACTTCCAGATTGTGTGTGTGTGTGTGTGTGTGATGTGCACGCCCATGTAATCACAGACTCACAAGAACCAGTTTTGGCTTTCTGGCCTGAGCTGTGGCCGAGGGACGGCTGCAGTTCCCATTTCAGCCAGCAGAGGGGGTGACCAAAGCTGTTTGCGAGCCTCACAGGAGGCAGGCAACGTCCGCTCGCTGCTGCTGCTGCTTTGCTTCACCATCCTCAGGAAACGCCAAGGACTACAATCCGAGTTTCCAGCGTTTTCTTCATCTCCTAACGGTTATCTGAACCTCACCCAGCTCTAGCCCACAGGCTTCTGGCATTTCCTAGAGGTCCTAGGCAAGCGGCCCACCCAAAGCTGGAAATCGCAAGAAACCACCTGGTGTGGAACACAAATACACTCTTTCTTGAAATTATTTTCCACCTGGTTGAACTGAAGAAATGAAAAAACACTTAAATAGAGAGTTATGGAAAGAATGCTGGGGTGGCTGGACAACAGATTTTGTGTCTGGAACATATTTTCTTAAATGTTAATATTTAAGGAACTCTGGAAATTATGGCCAGAAAGGGGAAGGATTTTTCTGATGATATATTCAGCCATATAAAATGTAGGCAAATTAGGTTGCCATGAAATAGACAGACAGACAGATTGACTGACACATACATGCACACACACACACACACACACAGACGATAAAGAAAAGGGCTAATAACTTTAAATACTCCCAGTGACATAGAGTTTTGTATTTTTAGGAATTTGTTCTTACATACTGTACCAGTATACACAAAATACATATGTATACACACACAATGTCTAACAACTTATGGTATCAAGTGGAAAAAAAAAAAAAAAAGAAACTGAAAGCAAAAAGGGAACTTACCACAGACCTAAGTTCCTGTCAGGAAGTTCATCCCATATTAAACTATACCCATATTTTTAGATGGGCCACACATATGCTTTTAATCTTTCTTGCCCAGCACCATAACAGTAATTTAGTTTCAAGATGAGTGAAGAAAAATTTAGTATTTCTAGCATTGCTACCTGAGCTAAATTTGCAAGCCCACAAAACTATAACATTCAGGACAATATTTTGAATTTTTCAAATGGGTAATGTTGCTTTTCTTCTCTCTCTGCATTTGTCCTAGGGGGGAAAAGTCCTGTGTTAAGAAATCTTTAACCAAGCAGGACATTCTCAACTCCTCCACGTGTCTTTCGTTTGTTTGTCTTTGTTAATTATGAATGGCAACCAGTAGGCACTCCCAGCAAAAAGCAAATAAAACAAGCTGTCACAACACTTACGTGTCATCTATAAACGTTATTCCAAAATACTCCTTTTCTTTCAGGTTGAAATGTGAAGCCACAAGGTCCAACAGTTCCCTTGATAAAAGTTTGGGCTGTTAAAATAAAAAAAAAAAAAACCTGATTAGAAGAATCAGAATGAATTTGGTTACTTCTTGTTTTTTTGTCTGTTTTTTTTGAGACAGGGTTTCACTTTGCAGTTCAGGCTGGATTTGAACTCACTTTGCAAGCCAGGCTGGGCTTGAACTTGCAGCAATCTGCCTGCCTCTGCCTCCCAAATTCTGCCATCATGTGTGTGTACCACCGTACTTGGCCTATGATAGCTCTTTCTCTTACTGTTGCTGGCCCTTTGCTTGGCCCCTACACCATTTTTGTTTTTCTTTTTTAGACAGGGTCTTGCTATGTAGCTCAGGCTGGCCTTCAATTCACTATGTATCCCAGGCGAGCCCCAGCCTCGCATGATCCTCTAGCCTCAGCCTCTCAAGTCCTATGCAGTTTTTGCTGCCTATTTGTTTTTAAATACCTGCCCTCATTAGTTAATTAGGTCCAGCCACTCTAGACAGTTCTCTCCAAGTTCTGGGAAGAAGGAGCAGAGAGGGGACCAGGACCATCAATGGGATATTTTCTCTTTCATGGATTTGCAGTTCACATGAATATCATACATTTTTCCTTCTGTGGCCACAATGTGCTTGCTGATGTGTTGGTGCTCAGAAAACGTAAGCTTTTATATATAGCACGATGCTAGAGACCAACGTGGGGAATACTAAACCCTTTACTCTTAGTTGTCAGCAGTATTATAAAAGATTGCAGGAGTGATTTTACCTGGTGGTGGCCAATCAAAGTGGCTCAGAATTCAAGGGTGTGGGGCAGAACTAACAGCAGCAGTAACAAGCGGGGCTGCTATTTACTATCTTGAGCTTATATCATTTCACTTAATCCCATGAGGTGGGGCTTCTTACTTCCATCTTATAAGTGAGCTGACCAAGGCAAAGAGGGGTTGGCATCTCACTTGGTATTGCATTGCATTGGCCAAGGGTCTGAACCTGGTTCTGCCACCTCCTGGAGCCTGAGGAGTCAAAGAGTTCTAGGGAAGGAGCCCCTGAGCCCGTCCACTTAGCACCACCAGCAGTGTGTGCCAAGCAGGGGGATCTCACCTATGAGTTTCTGGGCCTTCCAGGGGAAACAGGGTTGGGAATCTCCCAGAGCATGGGCAGGGATGGCTGGTGCTGGGTTTGCAGGACCTGGGGAGGAAGGGGTCTCTGTAGGAGGGCACTCAGGGAAGACTGCCCCGAACTGAGCCAGAGAGGTTAGAAGGAGCAGTGTGTAGAAGGCAGAGGGCTCTTCTGCTGGAGAAGAAAAGATGGCCACGATTTAAGGAAAGTAGGAAGGAAAGATAGGGCAGGGGTAGCAAACAGGAGGAAGGAAAAAGAAGAAAGGAAAGGGGAAAAGGCAGAAATCTAGACTGAAACTTGTACACTGGAGAAACAACAGGCAATGGTCCTGTTTTCATTCTAGTTGAAGCCCATGTGAAGGGGGCTGGGGACATGCCTCAGAGGGGCAGGAGCGTGGGGTGGCTGACAACAGAAGCCTGGCTGCAGGGCCTGTCTGCACCAAAAGTTGGGACATCATCTGTGATGGAGCACCATCCACTTCACCCCGATCTCATGGCCACAGCTCCCTTCACCCTAGGTCACAGCGGAGACAGGAGTCTCACTCACACAGCTGGGAACTGGCAGGATATGGGAGCCAACTCCCAATAACCTTTTCACAGAAGCACTGTGGCCTTGGACTGAGCAATGAAGGCATCAGAGGACAGTCACCCACTCAGGGTCACAGCTCCACGGTGCTCCAGCCAAGACAAACCCATATCTGTAAATGTGTCAGGCTGCGGCAGCTGTGCCGGACGGGGCCACGTTTCCTGGCCTGTTAACTATCTTTCTTCCTGCAGCCACTCCTAAGCCTGAGCTCAGACATTGTGACTCAGAGGGGGTGGGTGACACCTACCTGGACCAGCAGCTCCAGTCTCCTGTCATCCAGGAGGTGCACCTGACAGTGTCTGCCTTCTGTCATCTGTGGGGACAAGACAGCAAGGGTGGGTCAGAGCTGGCACTGGTCACACACCTATATACTTCATTTATCATTTAGTTCACATGGGATGGGCTCAGCCTGCACTGGCTTCAGCTGAGATCATCAACATGCTTGGCCAGAAGCAGAATTTTTGCCACACAGTCTTGCTCTCCAGTTCAGGCTGGCCTTGAACTCACTATATAGCCCAGGCTGGCCTTGGACTCATAGTGATCCTCCTGCCTCAGCCTTCCAGATTTTGGGATTACAAGTGTGTTCCAACATGCCCTGCTAGGAGCAGATTTTGTTTTCTTTACAAGAGTAGGAACATTTATTAGAGAAAAGGAATGGGAAAGAGGAACAGCTCCTGAGAGACAGAAGGGTCTCTAATGGGTTGCCCCTCCCCCCTTTTGGTTTGTTTTTGAGACAGAGTCTTGCATGTAATGCAGGCTTGAACTTGCTCATGCAGCACAGGCGGGCCTCAAAGTAGAAGCAGATTTCTTACACATTAACTTGGGTTTAAAAGAAGAAAAAAATGAAAGGCAAAGGTCATGCTACATATTGAAAACATAATGCCCATTCAGTATACCAAAGGAGAAGATGCATATAAAATTGCACTATGACAAGTAGGCCGCCTTCCCCAAAGAAAGTTCCATGTTTTTCTTGGGTGAGTGTTTTATTTTTCAACATAATGTTGAGAAAGTTTGTCCCTTTTTAGTGTATCCCCTGCTGTGCTGATTACCCTTGCAAACTAGATGGGGTTAAGAGATCTCTTGGAGAAGAGACTGGACTGTGAGGGCTGCCGCGTCACTGGCAGGTCAGCCCAGTGAGTTCATATCGGGGGAGCTGATTTGGAGGTGGGGCCTTGCATAGCAAAGGGAAAGATATGAACCTTTGGAAGTTATAGGAACCAAACCTGGCAATTTATATACATTATCTCATTAAAGATCTATTAAAAAAAACAATGACAGGAAAATATCCCCACTCTACAGACTAGTAAATTAAGGTATAAATTTCAGTATTATCTATTCAAAGTTACCTGGGAAAGAAAAACATTAAGTCACATTGGAATAAGGGAGGTAGAGGTATTGTTCTGTGTTGAAAGATCTGTGTGAGGCCCTGAGATGAATTCGGAGCACCACCAGAAAGAAAGAAAAAAATAAGAAAAGAAACAAGCCATCCTTTTGCTGTGTATGGTGGCTCAGCCCTGTAGTTCCTGCACTCGGAAGGCAAGTGCCAAGGCAGGAGGATCACCACGAGTTTGAGGCCAGTCTGGGATGCATAGCGAATTTGAGGCCAGGCTGAATTACACAGTGAGACCTTATTTCAAACTGTCCCCCCGCTCCCTCAAGAAGCCACCCTTTCTTCGAGTTGTCTACAGTATAGGAGGAAAAAAGAGGGAAATAAATGTTGGTTTATATCGTTCTACTTCTTTCATTAAACAACTCAAAAAGTTAACTTCAAGTGCACACCATACAGGAAAATATAATCATGCTCACACAATTTAAAAATGTAAGTTTATTAAAGGCAATGTCATCATTAAAGCCATTCTTTAGTCCCATAATTCAAGTAAATTTATTTCTTGACTTTCAATCGTCATCTTTTTTTTTTTTTTTTTGCGTTTCTATTTTCTTTTGGACCTCCTCCAAGTAAACAATATTCCTTTTGCCAACAATGTTATTATGGCCTATTAAACAATAAGTGCCTTTATTGCTGTATCTAACTATCTCATTACAAACAAAGGCAATGGTAAACATGTTTTTACAACTTGATCTGTCTTTTGGCCTCAGCTGATTGGATCAAGAATAGACTCCTGACTCACGTTGTCCAATCAAATTCCTTGAATTATAGCCAGGGAATCTGGACTTGAGTCTGACAGGATGAAAGCTCCATTTCCAAATCCTTTGTGTGGAGAAAATGCTGCAGAAAGAATGGGGGAGAGAGAGAGGGGGGGGGGGGGGAGGGAGAGGGAGAGGGAGAGGGAGAGGTAGCTGGAAGGAGGCATGAAAGCTCAAGCGGCTGTGAAGTAAAGCTGAAGAGTTTCTGTGAGAGGTCCTAAGGGTCCTAAGGTCTTTCTAGTTAATTCTCATTCTTGCTACCAGCCTGGCCAAATTCTTGTCCTTGAGTTCAATGAAACAGCCTGAATTCCTACAATGATCCACTTATTTCTCTCTTGCTCTAACTTGAGCTGGACTCCACTTTTAAAAAATTGTCTGTCTGTCTGTCTGTCTGTCTGTCTGTCTGTTTGTCTGTCTGTCTATCCATCCACCTATCTGGTACAGGGTCTCATTACACAACTCAGACTAGTAGTGATCCTCCTGTTTTCAGCCTCTCCAGTGTTGGGATTATAGGCATGCACCACCATGCCTAGTCTCAGTGGCAGGCCCAGCATGCTCAGGGGCAGGGCCAGCACTGCATGTGGTTCTGGGGATTGAACCCCGGTCTCTGAGCTTGTCTAAACTGGCACTTAGTCCACTGAGCTATCTTGCCAGCCCTTGGATTCCACCTTTTGCAAGCAATAGCATCTTTGTAAGACACTGTAGGATTCTAAACCAAAACTGAAGCAAAAGCCTTCCAACGGCAGACCTAAAGCTGTCTACCTGTGGTCACTGATTCGGCCAGGAATAACAACATGGATAACAGGACATGCTGACACCTGGGAAGGACTGTGACCCAGCATCTGCCCACAACATGAGATACAGAGCAGAAAGGGCCCCTGCAGAGGACAGATGGCCCTGGTGGTGGGCAGCGGTGTGCCCACCTCAGTCCAGTCTCCACTGTGCCCTTCCTGTGTGAGGGTGGTTCTCCGGGAGGTCAGAAAGATTTGATTGTCACTAGCACTAGAAAGCCCTATTGTCACACATGTAAATCATGGGTCAAAAGTATTAGATGCATTTTGTTTATCAAAAGTGTTTATGAATAAATTATAGTTGATAATATGAGAAATCAGGAAATGTCACTTAAAAAAAGAGTTTCTTTTTTTGCTTCTCCCAGGGCCTCTGCATTGAGCTGCACTCCCAGCCTTTTTAGTTATTTGTTTGTTCATTTATTTATTTATTTAGAGACAGGATCTGGCTAAATTGCAACATTGCCTAGGAGAGGCTCCAACGTGCTAGCTGTCCTTCTGCCTCAGCCTCTCACAGTGCTGGGATTATGGATGTGGAGCACCGCACCTGACTGCAGAGCTTTTTTTGATTAAAGGTAAGATCTGGAAACACTGGGCTTGATTTCCTCCACAGTATGAAAAAGCAGCTCCCTCTTTAACTGGGCGTCGAGGCTCTGGCTCACCCAAGTGCATTACCTGCCTGGGTTTGGGAGCGTGGTTGTCTGAGGGAGCAAACTCTGACTCAGTAACTCCCTGTGGTACCAGAAGAGAGGCACAGCCCACACCAACAGGGGCACAGCTGTGCTGCAGACCGAGAGCATGGCGCTTAGTGCTGTTACCTTGTAGACAGCTGTAAGCACCAGGAAGCTGAGGCCTGAGGGCTGAGGTAACTTGCACAGGTGTTCTGAGGTAGCCGACCTCTGCCTCAATGTCGTATTTTGTCTCATTAGCTATGTTACCTTTCAGAAGGTATTCATTCATCTATCTATCTATCTATCTATCTATCTATCTATCTATCTATCTATCTATCTATCTATCTATCTATCTATCTATCTATCTATTTATTTTGCTGGCCTTGAGCTCACTTTTGTAGCTCAGGCTGGTCTCGAACTCACACCAATCCTCCTGCCTCAGCCTCCCAGGTGCTGGGATCACAGGCGTGCACTACCACGCCCCGCTCAGAAGGTATTTAGCTCTAAGAAATGTCTAAGTACTGAGGAGGCAAAGGTAGGAGCATGGTGAGCTCAAAGCCAGCCCAGGGAACTTACCAAGATGTTGTCTCAACATAAAACATAAAAGGGCTGCAAGATGGCTCTGCGGTAGAGGGCCTGCCTAGTATGCACAGGGTCTTAGCTTTTAAATGACACGCTAGGAATGAAATAAATCACTTTTGAGCTCCTTATTTGTTCAGAGGTTAACAGATGGTTAAACTCCTCTGACATCTGTACATGCTCTATTTTTTAAAAAAGCTTTTAAATGAGAAGAGAGGGTGATCACTACATATTATTTATTTATTTTTGAGACAAGGTCTTGCTATGTAGTTCAGGTTGGCCTTGAACTCATTGTGCGGCCCAGGCTCGCCTGGGAACTCATGGCTATCCTCCTGTCTCAGCCTCCAACTGCTGGGATTAAAGGGGTGGGCCACCATGCCCAGCTTCACAGCCCACTTTGAAGAAGACACAAGTGACAGTGAAAAATTTATTAACAATCACCTTGCAGAAATATTCCACAGATTGAGTGGAGGGGAAATGAAGAGGAGGGACCACTGGCTCCTCTGTGCCTTCTATGTCCCTGGTATTGGCAAGGGTATCTTCTTTTATTTTAATTTATTATTATTATAATTATTATTAACAATAGTTAATACATTGCATAATGTTGTCTTCATTGTAGTTGTTCAGAGTACAAGATGCAGGCATGATTTCTTGTCTAAACCTCATTAGTGCAGAGCTTTCTTTTCATTGCACAAAGAGAAAGTAGCTGTATATTTAGTCCAATAATCTACATCAGGAGCTGTTGACTTGATTCTTTTACAACTCAGCACATTAATATGGCTTTCCTTTTTATACCTTATGGCTAGACTTTTCTGCTGGATGGTTAAGACCAAGATAAAGCAAGACTTATGTTACAAAGAATATGTAATTTTTGTATCTGACAAGGTCAGTCAGGTCCCCTCAGGGTTTACCCTGAAACCATGTACTATGATTTGCAACACTTTTGTCAGTGTCAGCCCTCTGGATGAATCACGGCCAATACTTGACCATTATGCTCTCTGCGGAAGCCTGAGAGAATGTTTGCTCTCTAGGTGACTCTGCTTAGGCACACTGTACATCATTGATCACTTTCCTCTGAGGTCCCATAATCTCCTTGAACAGGAAATTTGGGACTCCACTGAGTTATATGCTGTTACAGTAAGGTTCTTTTATGTCCTGCATTCTCACTGACCTTGAAGGGCTAGAGCCAAAATATTGGCTATGCTTGTATCCCTTCTTTTTCTCTAATTGTTTGGACTGCCATCTTAAATTCTTAACCATCCAAAAGAGAAGCTTAATGATATTATTCCCCATAACTCAGGCACTTGAGCTTACCATCACTATCTTTCTGAATATCAAACATCTTAGACATAGCATGAAACAGATATTTTCTATCAATTGTTGATATTCTAAACTTTAAAACCCCTATAGAATGTAAAGAAAAAGAACAAATACACATTGTTACACAGATACTTTGACCGTAACCATTTACAAAATTGTAGCATCACACCTCCATGGCCCTTTTTCCTTGTCTCATATTCTATTAGCTTTTTTCCTTGCTTTCTTTGGCAAGGGTATTTTAATAAGACAAGTTCTGTCACTCCCAGGTACCTTCTAACATCCAGGTATGGAGCTCAGCCCTCTCCGTGTTAGTATTCAGGGTGCTCCCATATGGTAAGGATTCTCTTTACTCAAGTATTATGAGATAAACTACAAACTGACAGTAGGTGATAAATATAAGGATTCATGAATGGGGGAGCTAAGCACCAACCCAAGCCAGGCTTGGTGACTCACGCCTGCAATCCCAGAACTCAGGAGACTGAAGCAGGAGAATGGCCATGGGTTTGTGGCCAGTCTGGGCTATATAAAAAAATTCAAGATTAGCCTGCATTATGTAGTGATACCCTGCCTCAACAAAACAACCTCCAACCCAAAGCCCCAAGTCACAACCGGGCAGAGGTGCACGTGGTACTGCACATGGCACACAGGGACAGAGAGCGGGAAAGCCTTCCATGTGGCCCATATCCCTGGGTTCTGTGAGCAGGCAGGAAAGAGAAAATTGAGTGTCATTAGGGAGGCACAAAATTCACTTCACTTCCAAAGAAAAACAACTTTAGTAGAAACAGAATTGTGGAATTTACAAATGGACAGAATCCTAGACAGCATCTATTAAGGGCCACTCATCTAAGATATGGGGAAACTTAGAAGCAGGTACAATTCAAGCCCCACAGCTAGTCAGTATCAGCCCTGGGACCGGAACTCAACCATGGCCAGAGTGCAAAAGACTTGCACCTGTGCCTGCATCTTCAGCTAATAAACACCATCTTATTCAAACAAATTTTTTTGAACAGGTTACTTTTAAATTTTCAACAAATAGTGTAACAGTGAGAAAAGAAAAAGGAACCACACCAAACTAGTTACTTCTCATTTACCTGAAAACATGTTCCCCAATGCTGCATCTTCTAATTTCAACAACCAGAGTTTTATTGAGGGGCCTCACACTATGATTATCAATACATACAGAATCACTTCTGAACCCCACTGAGATTGGGGTACATAGCTTTAGAGCTGACTTCCCAACAAAAGGCAGCTACTAGCAACAAGGCCTCTCTAGCAATACAAAAAAACACATATTTTAAAAATGGTCTGCTGCATTCACCACACTTGATACTCACTCTCCACCCCAGGGGGCCCCCAGGATTCAGAGGTCAGAACTTCTAGATCAGATTGGAATTCCCACCTCAGTCTATGGCTGCCCTGGGTTTGTTCCCCAGCTGATAAGAGTCGTCCTCACCGGGTGGCTGGCTGGTGGCAAGACTTTGTCAGCTGGTCAGTGGTCAAACGAGGAAGACTGACAAGGAAGTGAAAGTGACTATGGGCTTGACTTTCAGTTCAGAGAGAACCCAGCTGAGGCAGCCTGTAAGTAGGGTTCAGATACATAGGAGAACATATCTGCATCTGGCTCCTGCCCCCAGTCCCATGACTTGACTTGGGAGGTGAGAGGGGAGACAGAGTTGGGAAGAAACCAAGGGCCATTTTTAGAGAGGGTAGCATAGAACCATTCCTAAGAACTGAGCTCAGAAGAAAAGCAGCAGGAAATAAGATCTCAAGAAAACCCAACCCCCAGTGAACTCTAGCTCTGCTTTGGAACGCAGAACTATGAAAGTTTGGGTAGGAAGCGACAAGCTTTTTGTTCCCCAACCTCCTCTCTCCTAAGGCTTAGCGTGAGACGTGCTGCCTCGTAGGAAGGCTCACCCAGGCTTTCTGTGGAGTGGACTTCCCTTGCCAAGCTCTAAGTGCCATATGAACACAGCCAGCTCTCTAGCCGGGCTCCCCACTCCCAGGGAGCTCCAGGATGCCAGGGATGCCATCTTGAAGGCAGTCTCACCTCTTCCTTGCTGTGTTTGGATTCTTCTGACCACATCTCCTGAGCACAGTGAGTGTGTAGGACGCTGCCTCATTACTACCGGAAATCCCACCTCTCTCATTTCATTTCCAAGGAGTGACCAAAATTTCAAAAATATATTACAGTAAAAGAAGCATTATCATTAGTCCCCTTCTTGTCACTTTCTGCAGCAGTTCTGGGAGTCCTCCTTCCTAAGTGTCTTTATGAAGTGTGATTAAAAACACAGTGAATGCAAAATAACAGCAAAATGCACCTGCTAAGGGCCATGCAATGGAAAGACAGGCTTATAAAAAAAAAAAATCACAGTGTGTCCTCACCTGTTTTGTCATCATATCTGGCACCATGCAACCTCTTGCTCTTTCCCAAAGTCAAAATGACCATGAAAGGTGAATGTTTTGGGTCAGTTCAAGACACAGAAACAACCACAATAGTACGGTTAAAGACTCTCATGAAAGAAGACAACTGGAAGAGCTTCCAAAGGTAGCACAAACAATGAGGCAAGTACGTGCAAAGGGAGGGATTACTTTGAGGGGTGTGAACAGTTTGAATTTAAAGTCATCAGATTTTTTATCTCACCCCATCTGCCTCAGCTGTCCTGCCTCTACTACAGCAGTCACCCCGGCCTCCTCATCTGCCTCATGGTGAAGCTTGAGGCCCTCTGGGGTTGTGCATTGCTGCTTCCTCTGTCTGGAATGCCTGGCTCCCTGTAGAGGCATCTTGGGCTCTTCCACTGTTTTCTTTTTTTTAAATTTTATTTATTTATTTGTTTGCTTGTTTTTGTTTGTTTGTTTATTTATTTATTTATTTTGTGGCTGGCTCAGCCTGCCCTGGTGGTGGGACTGGCGCAGCATGTAGTGCCGGGAATTGAACCGCAGTCCCTGCAGTTGCCTGAGCTTTCCTAAGCAGGCGCTTTAGACCACTGAACCATCTCGCTGGCCCCTTCCACTGTTTTCTAGTTTGAAATCATATCACTGTCTCAATGCACTGTTCCTATCCTCATGTAAGCTGAACCTGACCTTCACTATCACAAATGCTTCTCTGTTTCTTACAGAACTTACATTTCTGCTTCAGCTACTCATTTATCTGCCTGTCTTGCCCTGTGAGGATATGAGTTCCATGGGACAGACAGCCTTGATAAGCTTTTCTCAACTATATCCCAGGGCTTCGTGGATGGTAAGAACAGAGTCTAAGACACTTTTCAAGTAAGGGATGTAACGCCTTCACTGTGTAGAATCTAGACGCAGTCCACACTGTAACATGATCCCAAGTGACTTAAAAGAACAGCACAGTCCAAGGGGAGGTTGTCCCAAACAACTCTCAAGCCTTAGCCCAGAAAAACTCACACAGAAGAATTAAGCTTTCCACCCAGAAAACAAGGTGAGCTATTAACCTCTTCATCAGGTGAGACATTCTGGAGGAACCAGAGAGAGGGAGATGGATGTATCTAGGACGTCCTCACTTTGGGATCCATTGAGTGGATGGAGTTTTATGTTTCACCCAAATGATGTCAACCCCAGTAGAACAGGGCCCTTTTATATTGTCTCTGGGTGTTGACTGAGGATGAGCTGTTGACGCTCCAGAGAATGGCCTGGGCTGACACAGATGTCTGCAGCCAGCCAGCTGTGATTCCCTCCAGTTCTCCCAAGGTGCTGCCTGCCCCCACAGCACACCTTGAGAGCTCTCTCGGGGTCACATGCGAGCTGAGCCAACACTCAAGCTCTTTTCTCCTTCTGCTACCCATTGCGTAGGGCAGGAAGTGCATCTATTTATATTTCACAGGTGGCAAAACGGAGGTGTGACCAGGTTAATCTGTCCCAGATTGCATTGCTACAAGGTGAATCTCAGGGTCCATGATGTGGACTGAGGCACCAGGAGACACTGCGGAGTGGGACACTCCTGCAATTCACTGGAGGTGAAGGAAACAGACAGGAGGGGGGTGGACAGGCTGAGAGCAGTGGACACAAAGAAAGAAAGGAACATGGGTGGGTAGGTGGGGGAGGATGAGGAAAAAGGGGAGAAATCAGTATGCCAAAGAGTAACTGAGTCAGTGAGAAATCAGGTGAGAAAAAAACGGTGACAAAAGGAATGGCTGCTGACCAAGTGCCCAGCACTGTTCCAAGTCCCTCCCTTTACAATGTGAGCCAATCTACAAGGGGGATTCCATTTTTGCTTTCATTCTGCAGGTGAGAAAACTGAGGTTCAATTAAGGTGAGTGGTCCAGCTCACCCCACAAGCTCGCAGAGTAAGAAAGAGGCAGAGCCGGATGCCAGCCACGGTGCTCTGACCTCAGATGCCATGCTCCTTACGCTGCACCTGAGGACTTCGGGAATGGAACATCTTCCATATGATAAGTGTGTCATCTTTGTTAAACTCCACCTAGCTTGCGCATCTGGTGTAGGAAGTGTGATTTAAAAATATGGTGAAAGAAAAATGTTTTTTAAAAAATTATTACACTAAAAGACACATTGCCATCACTCTCCTTTAAATTACTCCCCTCTCCCCCACACATTTTGAACACACTTATTCCATCTTTCTTGCCATGTTCTGAAGCAGTTTTGGAAGTCACTCCTCTTCCATGCGTATCTTTAGTTGTGCTGTCATGGCTGTCTTGCGGACCTGAATTGATCCCAAACCGGACAGTTCTTTCCTGTCCTACACACTCTAGAGTCTTAAGCAGCCTCCCTGATTGCTACTGACTGGATGCCAGGACACTGCTGTGACACCAAATAGATCTCCAAAACCTGCCAAGTGTCCCCTGTGGGACAAAAATTACCCCTTCTGAGAACAACTGCTGTAGAAGAAATGAGACTTTGAACGTTAAACAAGTTATTTTCAGATAACAATAGCGCTCAGAACTGACAGTGCAACTCAGTTTTGAGCTAATGTCACTTTTCCTTATACAGAAAGCAGAGGAAATAAGGGCACTACTAGGATGAACTTTCGCTAGTCCATGGCTCGTGACAAGTGGCTCCTGGTGGATCAGAGCTAACCTTGTTTTGGGGACATAAACATTTGCCTGTAAACTCCTTTCCGCCAGGCAGAAATTGGAGAAAAGAGAGAAAGAAAGGCTGCTGAGGCACTGGGCAGGCAATTCTAGCCAGCTCCGGGCTGTGGAGGGTATCCTGGTGGCATAGCACTTCGGGGATTACAGCCTGATCTCCTAAGGCTGGTGAAAAGGAAAATGTGGTTTCCAGAAGAAAGAAACAAACAACCTGGTGTGTCTGGAGTGGAAGGTCATCAGGACACATCACGCTCACATCTGGGAGTGGTGCCTGGGATTCAGACTCTAAAGTCTTGGGTCTGCATCCCAATTCCACCATTCATATCTGAGAACATGGCCTGAGCATTGTGATATATTTTTCTAAATTTGGTCCTATAAAGTGGGACGGATAAGAATCTCATTTAACTTTTTAAAGTTTTCCTTTGATACTGGGAATTGAACTCAGGGCCCTCACATGCTAACTCACAAAACCACACTTTCATCCCTCTCATGCAGCTTTATCTCTTGTATTAAAGCAGGCTGAACCTAAAATCTACGTCAAAGACAATGATGGCAACTGTGTCACCAGTGCTACCCTCGTTATCATTTACAGCTCGAGGTTAGGGTCTTCCCACCTGCCTGACATGTGTTAACCACCTCACGCTCTTCCTGTGCAGTGTGTTGTATTGATACAGATGATTTGCAAGCTGTTGAGTAGGATTCTGTGTACTACAAAGGCTTAAGTTGATTACTGGTTAAGTTGGTTATTTTTCCCATGAAAATGTTTTTTTATTCTTTGATTATTAAGATGTCAAGCTGTCTTGGCTGTCTTAAATGTGACACTTCTCACATTTCAGTTGAAAATTATCTTACCAGATAAACCATTGAGAATATTGAGGGCTTCATTCTACCCCAAATACCCAGTGATAATGAGCGGACTAACAGGATCATCATACAGACCTGCCTGTCCATGCCCAGGGCTGGGGAATGGAAACACCACTGTGCTTTGTGTTTGATCAGGGCCAGGTATGCCCTGGCCTAGGCTCCTTTTGCTCTTATCAACACCAAGTGGACATTACCGCGTGCAGGAGGTGTTGTCTGTGTTATGTGCGCCTGCGTGCACATTGTCCACTGAGCTCTCATCACCACCTGGGGAAGTAGATTGTTTTCACTGTTGAATCTGAGGCTCTGGGCAGTTGTGAGTAACTTGCCTGGGGTCCGACAGGTAATTCAGTGGAGCTAAGCACGACAGGGACTCTCTGGGCACCAGGAGAGGCAAAAAGTAGGGCTACAATGCCCTGGAAGGAATGGCAGTTACCACCAAGGTTCTCTGTACAAATATCCCAACTGCACTTTTTAAATTAACAGCTCATAGCGGGCAGCCAATGGGAGACCAGGAAATGTTTATTTTTACAAAGTCATGTGGAATACTTTTACTGTTTCTTCTCCAGAAAAAAAAAAAAAATTCTCTTTACTGGAAACCAATTTTAGCCTGTAATTTTAGACAGCAAGATACAGTGTCAGTGGGTCTAAAAACAAAACAGAAAAATACAGAGGTGCAAATAATATAAACAGGAAAAGTCCCAGAAGTGTAACCAAGAAAAGCCGAGAATTAATGTGTGTGTGTGTGTGTGTGTGTGTGTGTGTGTGTGTAGTGTTCAGAAGGGAGAGGTTTTCATTTTCATCTGCAGTTCAGGTTAATGAGAAATTCCCTGGTCAACTTGTAAAAAATGGAAATTTTGGCTCCGGGATTATGTAAGTAGCAGACAGCCTGTGGTCTGGAAATTTTGTGCTTTGCCAGTTGCCTATTCTCTCTTTTCCTGTGAAAAACAGACTCTAAGAAGGAAGAGAAGTGCTGCATCTTTCAAAAATTTAAAAGACACGGGAAAATCAAGGGAAGGAATTTCTAAAGTAAATTGTAGTAGTTCTAATTTAGAGATATTCTGGGTCCTGTTTACCAACTCTATGACAGATTTGGAGGTCCTGACTGTAAACACCACAGATTGTATATGTACTACTCTGGAAACTCAGAAGTTAACAATTTTAGTCAGAAAGCCCAAATCAACTCTACTCTGATTCTGGAGGACATACTATTTCCTGTTACCATTCCCCATCAATCCTTTCTGAATGTCTGATTTATGATTTACGGATCTCAGTTCTTTATGATCCACTTGAAAGTAGAGGCTAGAAGTTACATAAGAAGTTGGTAGCTATAAAATGACTTATTTTAGAGCCAAAGTCCTATCCTATTGATAACTGGTTGGTAGAAACTATTTAAGAAGGGGATTTATAAGTGTTCCCAAATTGTGAAGATAGAAAACACACTTGAAACATATAGAAAAATTATTTTATTTCTTTTGATTTCTTTTTTGAGGTACCTAGAAGGGAATCTAGGGCCTTGGACATACTAGGCAAATACTCTACCATGAGCCATATCCACAACTGGGGGGGAAAAACATTTTTTTTTTTTTTGAGATAGAGTCTCACTGAAATATCCAAGTTAAGTATAAGCTCCCAATATTCAAGCATCAGCCTTTCAAGGAGCTGGGACTACACATGTGAGTCACCATGCAGTTTCTAAAAAATCATTTAAAAAACTTAGTACATGTTCTGTTACACAACGATTACACACATTATGGGAACTGGTACCTTTGTGGCTCATGTCTAGACATTGCCCAAAGCCTCATGCGGTCACAGGTGGGGCTTAATGGAGAATGGTAAGGCCCACACTGGTCGTGAGGGCCACCCACCCTAAGAGACAGAGAGAAGGCTGTGTCATTACTTGCTGCTTGCTGCCTTGCTGCTTTGCCTGCTTCTGCCTGGCATCAACAGTTTTTCCTCTGTGATGCCCCTTTGCCACATCACCCAGCCTTGAAGCCAGCTGATTATAGACTGAAACCTCTACAGATGTGAGCCAAAATAAGCCTTCCTCCTTTAGCTTTGGACATCAGGCATTTCTACTCAGCAATAAGAAAAGTAACTAAAACTTAGCGTATCTTACAGCTTTTTACTTCCCTTCTCTCTCCTCTCCACCCACCCCTAGGTCCCCTTCCCATTAGCAAAAGGTCTTCCTCATTGCTTCCCATTGCTTATCTCTCATTTTGTTCTTTAAATTATTTATTCTTCAGGCTTTTCATATAAGAAAAATCATGTGATATCTAACTTTTTGAGTCTGATTTGTTTTGCTTAGCTTAACCTTGCTCCCAGAAAATTCTTGATGTCTAGAACTTCTCATGCCACTACAAATAAACCATTCCCTCTCAACTTGGAGACTTTTAACATTTAGTCATGAAACCCCTTGACCTTCCTGCAGGCTGAGTTGCAGAATGTTGGACATAGCCAATATTAAAAGCAAAGTGCATGTATAAATTCACAGCAAAATACATGCATCAAAAACAAAAGCAATGGAGCTAAAATTCCTCCTTTCAAGTCTACTGCCTCTATATTATTATCTTTCTGTTTTGAGGATATTTGTCTGCTTAGTGGGTATGGAAGCCACACAATCCAACAAGGTGCTATTGCTCATCTGATCCTACCTCAGCTAACTGGCAAAGGGGAGAGGGGTTGAAGCCACAAGAATTGGCACATGCTACAAGCTGGCACCCTTGCCCAGAAAGCCAGCTGTGACATGGTGCAATGTGTCACTGGTGAAGTTCAAGGGCAGGAGGGTGTCTTGGGAAAGGATGACGTTTGGAGTGCTCCTTCAGGGTGCTGAGGCCACAAGCAGACCAGGATTGCGCTTGCAGCCTGGCTTTCTTAACTTCGGCAGGGCTTATTCTTGGCCATCTCTAAAATCAGTATGTGTGCTTAGACATGCCAGGAATGGAGCTTGGCAAAGGAAATCGACACATAAATGGAGTGGATCATTATCCTGTGTCACTGTACTTGTGGGTAAACCCCTCAGATCAGGTTCTCCTGACCCCAGACGCCAACTCTCATGCCCAATGCACCCCATCTGCTTTTCTTGCTCCTTTCCCACTGGAATGCAGGTTCTTTCACAAAAGGCATCTATCTCCTATATGGAGAGGATCTAAAACAGTGCCTAGCCCACTGTGGATCATGGTAAACATTTGCTGAGTAAGTGAATGAATGAATGAATGAATTTACCTTTATTTCTATTTCCTTTTCTAGTTCAGAGGTTTTTTTTTTTTCCCCCCCCATTTCTACCATTCAAATTCCATGGACAATTAAGTAAAACATATATACTTTTATATAATTTCCCCAGCACTCTGGGAGCACAGTAGGATCATAAGTTTGAGCTCAGCCTGGAATCTTGGCAACTTCATGAGAACTCGTCTCATAAAATAGAAGTAAAAAAGGGGACTGGGGACATAGCTCAATGCAAAGGCCCTGTGTTGAACTCCAGCACTGCGCATGCGCGTGCGCACACACACACACACACACACACACACACACACACACACACACACACAAATGTATATTTTCAAAAAATACAATGTGATGTCGGATTCCTTTGCCACTGAGTCAACAGATGCACCCCAGCTGCGCTGCTGCTGTCCTTCCGCAATCTCTTTCCTCTCACAGAGGCCTCTGTGACCTTAAATCCTCCATGAAAACTGTTTACAGGTTTCCATTCACAAGCAGAAATGACTGAGCTGCATTCTGCTCCGTCGGCACGTTTCTCCCCACTTCGGTTCCTGCTCCGTTCTACTCTCAGTTCCGTTCGGCCCCCACCAGAAGACTCGTGAGGGGAAATCTCACCCAGCACTGGGCTGTATCCAAGGAACCAAATGTTTTTCCCTGTGGCCTCTCTCAGCATTGTTCCTGACACTCGCTGTACTGGCACAGTGTTTTGGAAGGGAGGGGAAAGAAAAAAGCACTGGTGCTTCTGGTAAGTGGCCTGGACAGCGGGTTCATGTACACTGCCCCAGAAGGCACTGGATTCCAGAATTCGGAATTTTGATCACATTTAGGCAGGGGGTAACCTCAGCTGGGGCCAGCTGCCCAGCCTTCCAGCAAGACAGCACGGCGTCTGATTCTGCCCCTGTCTCAATGAGCTGTTGACTTTGGGCCAGTTGTACACCTCTCTAAGTAGCTGCAGTAGAACTGGGATAATTCTGTCTAGTGTATCATGAGCAATTCTGAAAGAGCAGCTGTTGTTAATACTCTTTTAGAGTATAGGGAAGGTTAAAACACATTTCTGGGTTTCAACCCCAGTGTGGTCTAAAAGACCCATGCAACCTTGTGCAAGAGACCTAACTTCACTGCAGCCTTGATATAATTATTACTAATATTATATTTTCATTAGCTAAAAACTAAGCTACTGCTGCAGATTCTGAGGGTAGATTCTTTTTTCTTTCTTTTTCTTCGTTTTTGGAACAGGGTCACACTGTGCAGTTCAGAGTGGTCTTGAGCTCACTTTGTAACCCAGGCTGATCTCAAACTCACAATTCTCCTGCCTCAGCCTCCTGAGTTCTGGGATTACAGACACGCACCCCTCATGCCTGTCTTGAGGGTGGACACTTTCAAAGGCCATGTCTGAGACCTGGGTGGGAAGAGTGTAGTTCTACTCTTATCCTTGAACCCTGAAGAAGAGAAAGAAGCAAGTAGCATGACCACATTTAACCCTGGTCTGGATGCCCCGCTTGCTTGGGTGTTGCCTTGCTTGCTTGGGTGCCTAAATTTTGGAACCACTTTCACCTCTATCTCCTCCCTTGGGCACTACAAAGGTTATGCTCCCATTTTCAAAGCCTGTCCACCGAGGGCTGAGGAAGGGATGAGACTGCTCTAAGGTCTACATAGAGTGCAGATTCATGGTGGGGTGGCTTCCCAGTCTGCAATCTCAGATAGTCTCCTGGCCCTTCCTAGAGTATTCACTCAATAGTAAAGCTAAAACACACTGTAATATATGGGGTGTGATAAAATATACAGTGAATGTTTAAATAGCAAATTTATTACAGTAAAAGAAACATTACCATTAACCCCTCTCAAGTACTCCCCCTTGCTTCAGCCACACCCATTCCATCATTCTGGCCATCTTCTCAAGCAGTTCTGAAAATTCTCTTGCGCCTTTATGAGGTATAATTGAAACTATGGTGAACGCTGCTGCTGGGCACTAGCAATGCAAAGGCAATCTGGTAAAAAAAAAATTACAGTGTGTTTTCTTCTACCTTATTCATCCTAGCAGCACCCGGAAACTTCCCCAAAGTCAAAATGACAAGAGAAATAAAGGTTTTAAATTGACTCAGAACACTGAGGCAGCCAAGACACGACTAGAGACATGCACAAAACAAGACTTCCAGAACTGCTTCAGAAAGTGGCAAGAACAACGGGACAAGCATGTTCAAGGGAGAGAGAGTATTTTGAGGGGGAATTGATGGTAATGTGTCTTTTTCTATAATAAAAGAGATTTAATCATCCACCATATTTTTCATTTCCACCTCAAAGGCCAGCTCCAAGGCACAAAACTTCCTTTCATGCCTGTGACAGTGGGAAGGCTTCTGTGATGGGAAGTGATCACTACACGGTGCAGCTCTCCTGACCGCGGGGCACTCTGGGAATATACAGGGCCTTCTCTTACGGTACTGGTGACCTCAGTGGCTCAGCGTGCCAGCCCCCAAAGCCTTTTATTACACTGAAGTAAATGAAAATTTATGTTTTCAAAAGTTTTTTGAAAACTGTTGAATCTTACAGCAGCTCCAGAGGAAAAAAAAGCTCTGGTTCTCTGGCTTGGGGACTATTATTCTAGCTGCTGTGACCTCTTTAGAATCCTGGAGGGTGTAATGCACTGGAGGGGGGAAGACTTCTTATTACAGAGAAGTGATTTGTCTAAACAAGAAAAGTGATTCTGATGAGAAGGATGAAAGGTGGGAAAAGGAAAGATGGGCTTGGGGAGCAGGACCAGCGCCGCTGCTGGGCCTAGATTTCCACGGCTGTTTTGGCAGATATCTAGAAATGTTTGTGAAGCTCTCAAGTTTTACTCCATGGCTGTGTCTTTTTGTGTCTTAGCCAACTTGGTTTCTGTTCAGAGGCTAAAGAAATTCACATATGTCTCTCCCCCTGCAAACACAATTAGGTTATGAACTAAAACTGCATCAGGGGCAACCAAGAATATTCTCCACCCCCCGGCCCCATAACTGAGCATTATTCTATGAGCTATGATCAAAATATACAGCAAACGCTTAAATTAAAAATCTATTACAGTAAGATATAGGGCCATCAAACTCTCTTAAAATGCTCCCCCTCTCTCTGAATACACTTATCTCGCGTTCTTGCCGTTCTCTCAAGCAGTTGGAGAAGTCCTCATTTGTGAGTGTTTGTTATGGTTTGTATCTAGTTGTTCCACAAAGCCTTCTGTAAATCATGGAGCTGTCAAGCACAAGGCTTGAGGGGCGGGGCCCAATGACCAGGGCGGGGCTTGAGGGGCGGGGCCAGCGAGGCACGGAACCGTTAAACTGACTGCATGCACCTCCCTGCCCACCCCAGGCCTGGTGGCCTCTCTTGAAGGTATGGAGCGGATCATCCTGGACAGCGGCGCAGTATCTCAAGGTCTTGCTATGTAATTCAGGCTGCTTCAAACCATGAAACCTCCGGTACCTGTGAGCTAAATAAACTTTTCCTTCCTTAAGCTTGCGGGTCTGGTATTTGTCGCAGCAACAACAGAAGCGTAACTAAAATAGTGTCGTCAAGAGCTTCCATATAAAGTGCAGTGGGTGCTGTGGCTGAGTGACATCTGACGGAAAAGCAGGTTCGTACAACACTGCGGTGCATCCTCGTCCATTTGATTCACTGTATCTGGCACTGTGTGGCTTCTGCTATTCTCCAAAGCCAAAATGACAATGAAATGTACACACCTGAGTGGATTCAGGGCATGGAAGCAGCAAGGACAGAGTGACTAAGGACACTGAGAGAAGAGGACTTCTAGAGTTCTTTAAGAAAGTAGTGAGGGCCATGGGATAAGTGTGCTCAAAGGGAGACAGAGCATTCTGAACAGATTAATGGCAATGTGTCTTCCTATATAACACACTTTTCAGTATTAAAATACCATAATTTTCAGTGCTACCTTATATTTTCATCATTTCTTTCTGCTGCCTATAAAATACCCAATCTTCACCAACTGTGGACATGTTCTATCATACTACTTCATTATTTTCTTGGCTTGCTTCCAGTAAGCACTGTCTTGAGTTCCTACTTCGTGCTGGGCTCTCCAGGGGAGTGTCTGATGGCTAAATCTCATGCCCAAGGTTCTAGTGGCCAGAATTCATTTTTATTTTATGTATGGATCATGAGCTAAGTCTTTTTGAGTAATTGTCCCACTTTCCCAAGAGAGGACAGATGTAAGACTGAAAAAGAGCAAATCTTCTGCATCCGCATTCAAGAGCTTTCTCAGATAATGGAAATGTTCTAGAGTGTGCTGGATGTCAGATATGATGGGCACTGAAGGTAATGGAAGTGCAATCAGATGTGCCAGGCTCCAGGAGAGGCTGGGGAGAAGCAACAGCCTGGCTTCACATCCTCTTTAATAGTGGCTGTGTGATCTGGGGCAATGTCTTAGCCACTTTTCTCCTCTCTGGAAGAAAATATCATACACTCACAAGTTAAGAAGTTCACTGGTTTATGGAGGTTTCAGTCCATAGCTGGCTGGCTCCGAGGCAGGAGCAGCATGGCAGAGAGGCACGGCAGAGGTACGGGCAGGGTGGCCTGGAAGTGGAGCGGAGAGAGGAGAGTGGAGGTGGGGAAGAAGGTCGCTCGCCAGGCTGTGCCTCCAGAGATGGCACCTGGGTTGACAAGTTCAGCACTGCCATGATCCAGCGACCCATGCATGACCCAAGAGACCCACCCCGAATGCACAAGACTTTCAGGGGCACTCTGAATGTGAACTATGGCAGGCATTGAAGTAAGTTTTCTGAGTCCTGCGTTCCTCATTTATAAAATGAGAGGCTGCTATAAGCTGTAATCTTTAGCATAGAATGCCTCCCTTCAAACTGTGCGTATTACAATGGAGTATTACTGAGCTATAAAGAAAGATAAATTTGAGGCTTTTATAGGTAAATGCATGCGACCAGGGACCATACTCATAAGTGAAACAAATCAGAGCACATGCATAAACATCATCTTGTCTCTCCCTAGTATAAGAACTTGAAAGAGTACGTAAATTCTAAAAGGTACAATAGGTACAGTAAAATGGAAAGAAACTGAGTAAAAGGAATAAACAATTGGGAGAGAGAAAGAAAAAAAGGAATGGAGAAAATCATGATGTACACACACAGGATAGCTAAGATGATTATACTAATGTTTACCAATTTTTTTAAAGATAGAAGTTAATGCTTAAAATTTTTACTTTGCCCAATTTTACACGCTTATATCTATAATCTGAGCAACACACTGAAGGAAACAGTGTAGAATATAACAACCACTGTTGAATATCATCTTATTTTTTAAGGTATATTGTTTCTTATGTCTTATCTATTTTTTTTATTGTCACTAAAATAAATTAAAAAAAAAAAACAATTGTGGGTGTTTCCTTCTCTGTCTCTTTATTCCTAGTTGTGATAAAGCATAGGAGTATTTCCTTTCAAGGGTGGAACCAGGATGAAATAATTGAGAAAACTATTTGGAAAAACTGTTGCTCTTTACCCTGCCAGTTTGATGGTTCACAGGTTGAGCACAGACCTTGGTAAACTGCAACACATGCCCCTGCCGGGTACCTGGGGAGCACAAGCCCAGTGAACCCTGGGCTCGGTCACAGGCTGCTGCTTTATCAGCTATGCGATTAGCATCTATTCACATATTCACAAATACTAATCAAGCTCATGCTGTGTCCTGGACTTTATAGTAGGTCTAGGAGTTCAATAGCGACATACAAATCGCTTCTCGGCCTTTTGGCTAAGATCAAGTGTAATAGCGACATACACCTTAGTAAGGCAGAAATTTGCTTGCTTTGTTTAGGACACTGCAGGATTTCTTGCTACCCCCATTATTGTGCCCATAAATCACTTCCTAGACACTCTCTCCCCCAAATACCCTTTCCTCCCTTGAAACTATAATAGCCACAACACTTCATCTTTTGGGTAGAATCAAGCTTTGAAAGGCGATAGACTATTGTAATGTCACCATAGCTTTTCCTTTGTCCTTTCAGAGCTAGTTTTCATTGCTCTTGAGAGAAGTGGCCCATTGAGAACACACAGTTTAAAGAAAACATGGCAGCAAATGGAACTGGAGCCTGGTCACGAAGAGTAAGACAGGACATGAGGTTAGAGGGCCAAGGAGGCATTGGTGGTCTCAGAAAGCAGGCCCTGGACTGCAATGGCAACCCTGGTGGCTGGTAGAGAGTCAGAGCAGCGTCCTGCAGCCTGTGTTGCAGAAGCCTCTGGGGTGGCTCCAGAGGTTTGCTGGAGTCTGTGGCCACCACGGGACTGGTCACTGTACTGCAAAACCCACTGGAGGCTCTAAGGCTCTGGTGGGAAGATCTGGGGATGCTCACAAGGCTGATTCTGGTTGCCTTTCAGTGAGACTAGAGTAGGGCAAAAAATAAAAGAAGGAGAAGCCACTGGGGGCGTTTGTTCTGGTCCTCTCTTGTGAAATGAGGACACAAAGGGTGAGCAAACTAAAAACCAGGGAAGTATGTAGTTTAATTGGGTAAACTGCATGATAGGTCAATTATATCTCTATAAAGCTGTTTAAAGAAACAAACTAACTCAAATGTCAAAAATGAGTGACAACTTTATAAGGCTGTATGGGAATTAAACAAGTGAAGAGATGTAGTAACTCAGCACAGGCTGGGCACAATAAATAGGAAAAGGATTCTGCTTCACTCCCAAATTCTGTCTTCCACTTCTCTGGCCTAATCAGCAAAGATGCGTCCTTTCTCTTCCTTTGGAGACCTCACTGTCTGTGCCTGTGTGACCAGGTCAGCCTGGGCTGCTGGGCTGCCAGGAGATCTTCACAGGATGGTGAATCTGTTACCTGCCTCAGTGCAGGATGAAGGTCCTCGGTGTTCTTTCCATTCAGTTTCCTCCTTTCATCTCCCCCAACCCTGCCCCTGCTCTGCTGTGAAATTCAATCATTGGCCTAAGAATGAGACTGAGTGCGCAATCTAAGTGTTCTAATCAGTTCCATCATTAACTCGTAATCTCTGTCACACATGTAACACGGGCAGTGTCCCAGGATTCGCTGTTTCACCCAGCAAACATGTGGGCAAGGCCTGACTCACACTAGCTGTGGGACCTTGGGCAAGACTTCTAATCCCTTTAAATCCACGTTAATCTGGTAAGTATGGATAACAACAGCTCACGGAGCTATAACAGGAGAATGCATGGAAGGCATCCAGGGCGGAGCTGTCATTTGGGGTTCGCTGTGATTATTAATTATCCAACCTGCCACAGAACAAGGCAGCCGCATAGCCTGTAAGGAAAATACACTTCTGCAGGCTTCCAAAAAGGTGGCAGTCATGTTGGCTCAGCAGTGACATCTGTGGGATCGGTGGATGAAACAGGTAAGACCTCCCAGGCTGGCAGCTCTTCAAATACCATGAGCATGATCGAAAAATACAGAGTTTAAATTTAAAAGAATGTTTAAATTTAAAAGACGTATTGCCATTACTCCTCCTCAACACATTCTCCTTTCTTGCAACACACTTATCCCACCGTTCTTGCCACTTTCTCAAGCAGTTCTGGAAGTTTTCTTTCATGAGCATCTGTAGCTGTCCTATGTTGGCTACCTCAGTGCCCTGAACTGATTAAAAATAGTTACCTTTTATGGTCATTTTGGCTCTGGTAAAGAGCCAGAGGTCACATGGTGCCAGATCAGTGCATAAGTGGACGAGAAGCGCCCTGATGTTTTCACAAACCTGCCTTGCCGTTGGACAGCGCTCACCAGCCAACATCCAGCATAATTTCTCTCATACCTTGTAAAAACATTTACCAAACAGAACTTCTAAAACTGTTTCATAAATGGAGAAGGAGTGGGATAAGTGTGTCTATAGCTGGAGGAAGTAGACTGAGGGAGTGCAATAGTAGGCGGCTTTTATTGTGATCCATTTTTAAAAATCTAAACATTCATCTTGAATTTCTCTCACACCTTATGCATAAGAGCAAACCAATATGAATGAACCCAGCTAGCTCTGGAGACCTCCACTCTGCGTCTTCACACACCAGGGATGCCAAGGCGCTGAAAATATCTATTCTACAAGGGAACAGAGGCTGCGCCAGAGCTGACCCAACTCAATCAGTAGGCAGTTGTTACCCCTTCAGCCTGTCAAGCCCTTGCTCTCTGGCTCTGCCCACCTCTCCCTATGCTTGGCTCATTTTCCTCATTCCCTGAGCTCCAGGCACATCTGTCCTCTTCTCAGTTATCCTCTGTCCTAGTTGCTTCCCTCCTCAAAGCACCGGCACTGGGGAAAGTGCTGGCTAGAGCCAAGGATGCTCGAAAGGCTACGTGAAAGGCCCCCAGACACCAGTGCTCATGGACGGGGTGGGGGCCAGACCACCTGGAGTTCAAGCCCAGGCTAAGAGGTTTTATTAATGACATCGCCACAGGTAAGTAGCTTCATCCCTTTGTTTCCTTGCCTTGCTAATCCGCACAATGGAAATCCCGCTGATGTCAGGCCATCCAGTTTATAGGAGCAGAGGTGCAGCGTGCCCGGATAGCTGTGAGCTCCATGACTCTCAAGATGGGTGCTATTTGTCTCTTGGTTCTCTAGACATTTTTCTTGCAGCACTACTCATAATTAATTAAATAACAATGCATATTATTTTTTAATATCTGACTCTAGGGATATATCTGTCTACCCAGTCACTGTACACCTACTTTGTAACCTGCAGTTTGCAAGAGAGACTGCCAAATCTGCACCTGTTGAATGACAAAAATGCAATTGCTTGCTCAGTAAATAAAACTTGGGAAAACAAAGCTGGGTGTGGAGACACACACACCCTAGCACAGGGGAGGCTAACACAAAGGGACAATAAATTGGAGGCCAATCTGGATGACATAAACACTAAACACAGATAAACCAGTTCCAAATTTGGAAAAGAACATAGTACTTTTTCCATATGAAACATTTAACAGTATGTGTTGATGAGTACTTTATTTTAAAAAGAAGGAAAAAACCCCACAATGCAAGAGAACTGGCCTGGCAGCTCTGAGCACTAGTTCTAAATGAGGTGTATTTGCACCTCGAAGGGTACACCTGGTCTGCACACAGTCACTCAGAACAACAGGCCATTCTTCCAACTGAAGTACTATGGTGACTACGCAATCTCTGCAGATTTACACACAAATCCCCTAAAGCCAGATGGTTGGCTGAATGGTGAACAGAACAATTACTTCAGGTCCCACTAGAGTGACCTTAGTCTCAGCTCAGCACTGGATCAAGCACCCAGAGGGAATCCGCTACCTTCGTTCCTGGTTGTTGCTGAAGCTATAATTCCGGCTCCCAGAGGAGTGACATAAATAACTGCAGAAGGGAGGCAGCAGAGCTGCTCTCAGATGCTCCCTAAACACCTTTGACAGAACCCAGGTCAGTGCCAGGACACCTCATTCCTAGTAGGCTCAGCAGGGTAGGTGCTACCATTCCAGAAAAACCCATTCTGGGACATTGCTCTGGTTCGAACTGGCCTCCTCCTCATATGAGGTGTTGCTAGTGTGACAGCATTAAGAGCTGCGGCTCTAAGAGATGACCAGGCTTTGGTGGTCTCCTTCCTTAAGGGACCAAGGCCTTTAGGAGGCTTCTGACAGCACTCGGCTCCATGGCTTTCAGCCTTGCCAGATCCAAAGTGACTACCTGACCTGGGGATTCCGAGATTCCAGAACCATGAGAAGTAAGTTCCCATGTTATAGCAGCACAAAAGGGGCTTAGCCAGGCATCACACACAGAGGGCCCTGTCTTGCCATTCTGTGATGTATACTCACAGCTGACTGAAGACCACTGTCCTTAGGCTGGGACAGGTCATATACCTACTAATGAGATCAGAAGAGACTTCAATGCCTCCTCTCCCTTCCAAGGACAACTGAATGGATGATGAGAACCTTTCTAAGAAGACTTGCTACAGCTTTCCACAAACTTGTATTGCATCCATGTCCTAAAAATGGCTGAGAAACAGGTCCTTAAAATAGAAGCACCGAATGGCAATCCAAGCCCAAAGTCCACAAAGGACATAACTTTATTTATGAACTTCTGATCAGTGAATTCAGGCAAAAGTCCACTGGGTCCAGTGGTCTCATGCATCTAGATGATAGCAAGTTGATGGATGGGTGTCCTGACCAGGCTGAGACGCAGAGCCAAGTGTGGATCCAGAGTAATAGCTGGTTCCTATTATGTGATCATGAACGCTATAGGCCCTGATATAATCACCCACTCATTACACTCTTCTGGTGGTGTCTACCTATTTGCATGGTGCTACTGTCTAACTTGCTTTAATGGGCATAGATGTGCAATCACGTTATTAAGTAATAGTACCAACTGCTCATTAGGTCCATCTATAGTGCCAGATGCCAGCTCTAACCCCCTCAACATTATGAAAGGTTTTAATTGTCCCTGTAAGCAGCTCAGGGGTCTCTGACAAAGCCAGAGTTACATCCAAAGACTCAAGCTAACACTGCACTCAGATAGACTATCCTACTCAGATAGACTGGACTCTTTCAGCTCAGATCCAGTGGCTGACTGAAAATCAGTTTCATTGTCTTACCTCAAAATAATACTAATCAAACTCTACTACTTGTAGCCATTTCCTGCCAATAGTGTTCCCATTTCCTAGGAGTGTGGAAAAGGAAATAGAAGTAAAGCTTGTGCGAGCTTCAGGACTCTGAGAAGTCGCTATTGTACCCACAACTGGTGGGGGTCTTCCAGTGCAGAAGGTGCATCTCCTTCACTTTGAAAGGCCAAGCCTGATTCCCTGCTGCTACCCAATATACCTGAGGTTTTTTTTTTTTTTTTTTTTTTTTTAAAGAGATAGGCTCTATGTTGCCTAGGATGGTCTGAGCTCAAGTGATTCTGTGGCCTCAGCCTCCAAAATACCTGAACTATAGTGGTGCATTGCTGTGCTGAACCTTACAATGACTTTATAAAAATTTGGAATCTAAAAAAATAGCATCTAATTTTGACCTTAGAGTTCTATCCACAAGATCCTAATTTCTTCCTAAATAGCATCTCAATGCCTGATTACAGTTAACCATTTCACTAATTTCTCCATTCCCAACTTCACCTTCTTTGGTTTGCCCCTAGCGACACATTGTCGTTGGCTTTATAGACTATGGGGTTACTAATGCCCATGCCATGAATGTCTGTCTAGGTTAAAACAACAACAACAAAGAAGGAAGAAAGATGAGAGGAGAGAGAAGAGAAGCGAGCGAGGGAGAGCAATAGAGGTAAGCAGAGAGGCAGACACGCCACAATTTCTCAAGGCAAGAAGTAACTGCAAACAATTTGGGACCATAGAGGACATCTCTCACTTTTTTATTTTTATTTTTATTACTTTTAATAAGAAATAATATTGAGATAGTTTCAAAACACATTAGTAGAGCAGCCACAATAATTGATACAATACATATTGTTGTCTTCATAGTAGTTGTTCAGAGAACAAGATGCAGAAATGATAACTCTTCTAAACATTATTGGTCCAAATATTTCTTCTGATTGAACTCAGAGAAAGTAGTTGTATGCATAGTTCAATATTCCATAATAGCAGTGGGTTATTGGCAGAACTGGCAATGTTGGAAGCTGCTGACTTGAGCCTTTTACAGCTCAGCATATGAATCTGGCTTTACTTTTTATGTCTTGTTTTTTTTTTTTTTTTTCCCGAACCAGGGATCAAACTCAGGACTTTGAACTTGCCAGGTAGGCACTTGTGCCCCTGAGCTATCTCCCTGGCTCTCACTTTTTTTAAAAATAGAGAATATCGTTAAGCCTCAAAGGAGCCATATTTATCCAGTTTAAGGATTCTGAAGGTTGGGCTGGAAAAATTAGCTCCCCTGGCCACAGAATCAGTGTCCACACAGGACAGAACTATCACATGAATTCATCTCAGTCTCGGTCTCTGTGTCTGTCTGTCTGTCTGTCTGTCTGTCTGTCTCTGTTTGCCTGCCTTTCTCTCCCTCCCGATATGCTTTTAAGCAATGCCACATTGCTCTAGAGGACAAAGATAAGGAAGGTCAACATCTGGGCTACTCCTAGTTCTCTGGGAAATTATGAATTTAAAATCTCTCTCTTGGTTTGTTTTCTACTGTCAAGATTTGGTGACAACATCTGGCAAAGACCTCCTGCTGCCCACGACATGGCAGAAAAGTGAAAAGGCAAATGGGTGCAAACAGAAGAAAGAGAACAAGAAAGGTGGCTTTGTTGTATAACAACCCAACCTGGATATAACTAGTTGATCTTCATGATAATGACATTGATCCTTCTTAATAACCTAGTGAACTCTTAAGGAACTGACCTCCCAACACTGCTGTGTTAGGGACTAAAGGTTCAAAAAGTGAACTTTTGGGAGGTTTCCTCAAACCATACCATCACCTAACAGAAAGAAAGGTACAAAAACAGTACAGTCTTGAAAAATCAAGCACAAACTCTGCTGGCTTATTCTTTTTAACTGATCAGCAAAGAAGAAAACCAGAAGATAAATACAGAAGAATTGAAGTAGAACACACCTTTTCAGCCTCTACAGGTACTTGTTTTAAAGAAAAAAATTAAATAAACCCATCTGTTTCTTTGGAGTAGCTTGCTTTTCTGAGCTGCTGTTGCTAGAGTAACATACTATTCACCTCACCTTTCAGACTACACTGATGAACGTCCTGTGTAGTTTACTCACACTCCCTTCTGTCTTTCCAGTTCAGAGAAGAATTTCCTCCTAAAAATTGTATAGTCTCCGAACATTAAGCAAGACTAAAGCTTCACCAAATCCTATCTTAGGGACACAGGAAAATCTGGGCCTTGAATTTTGATCCCCTACAGACCCATGTTGAGAGCTCACTAGCATTTTTAGGTTCCCATAATATACACAGAGAGAAGCATTTTATCACTTTAGTTTTCACCCAGTACTACAATCTTGTGACTAGAGATATAGGCCCTTATCCTGGAGAGGGGATTTTTGTAGACCTGACCCGTTTTCTGCCAGCAGTGGGAGGCAATGCCTCAGAGAAAGCATCTTATTTGTGGTGTAGCTCCCATTTTTCTGTTCCAAGATGCACACACCTATCATTAGAAATTCTTGCTGCACAAAATTGAGAGCTACTAGAAATTAGTCAGAGCAACAAGGTGGCCTCAAAATAGCAATGTATGGACAGCTGCACAGAATTGGGACTCAGGAGACCCAGACCTAAGCTGTAATGTGTCCCTCATGGGTATGAAGTCTTAGGAAAATTCCATTACTTCACTGGATTTTAATCTCTTCAGCGACAGAATGAGGAAACTAGAAAATTGAGTTTTCTTCTTGCTCACATATTCTAAGGCATAAATATATTTAACACAACTACACTACCCAGAGCATTTGTTCACTCCTGCTCCTCTCTGTCCCCATGGTTATGGGGCATTCTTTCTGTGGGTGGGGTAGGGCACCTGTCTGCATGACCTCCATTCCAGTTGTAACACCTCCCCTTACACAATAGGGCCGCTAGTCTATATCAAGGACCAAGTGCATGCACTGGCATACACGGAATGTGCTCTGGAGAGAAACTTTGCATGTCAGAGCACGGCTTAAGCCCTCTGGTGAGAGCTGTCATTTCTCATCTCTACAGGGGATGCATAGCAGCATAGTCTT
Organism: Capromys pilorides; assembly: GCA_004027915.1. Classification (NCBI taxonomy): domain Eukaryota; kingdom Metazoa; phylum Chordata; class Mammalia; order Rodentia; family Capromyidae; genus Capromys; species Capromys pilorides. The sequence goes on along the minus strand of PVKN010000121.1, from coordinate 1,985 downwards.
TCTTTTAGGGGGTTCTCTGGTCTACATTGTTTCAAGTGAGTTCTTGGGTCACCAGAATATCACTCTGAAAGCCCAGGTTTTCATCACTGCATTTTGGATAAGGTCTTATTCATTTCCACTGCTCAGACATTAGGTAGGACTCATTTAGAGACAACCAATTCATTTTTAAGGCTGTACTCTGTTATGTCATGGTACAGCAGCACTAACCTAGTCCCTATTGTGACGTATTTGCTGCCTTGATGTTTCCCTTCTCTATTTAATCCTGCCCACTTCCTCTACAGATTTCCTTCTATCCCCAAGCCTTTTTAACAACCCTCTGGATGAGATAATTTCCTTTGTTTTCTGAGGTTTACGTAGATTTCCCTCCCCTCCCCTATCACTAACGTTGACCTATCAGGGCAGAAAAATGGACCCAAGGCGTTGGACATAATGATTTTGCCATAACCACAGTACAAGGGAGGAAAGAGCAAAATGCTTCCCTTTAATAAGGATGTAGGACTTCCTCTGGCAAATCATAAAAGTTTTATTAATTATTTGATAGCTATCCCTAAAAATGGCATTTTGAGGTCTCTACCTTGGGCTGCTAAATTCTGATGTTACAGTTTTCACCACACCGTCATCTCGAGGGCACAGTTCAATCTTCCTGCTTCTTTCTTGAGGCAAAATGGGGACATACATCAAAGGGCTCTTTCAGAGGGGCCACTAATGAGTTCTAGGACAGCCGGGCCTTTGCTGCCAAGTGCTCATAAAAATGGATGGATGATTAACAAATTACAGATCTAAAAGCATGTTTGTGCTGTGTGCAGATGGCCCTCCACCATCCTTTTCACATGGGTAGAGGAGCTTTGGTCTTTAAAGTATAAAAAAGAAACAAAGAAAGAAAGAGAAGGAAAAAAAAAAGGATAGGTTCATAGGAGTGGAATTATACACTTCAATACAGTTAAAGTAAAACCAAAAAGCATCCTCTTAAGGCACTGAAATGAGCAAAGACCACAGGTAAAACAAAGCCAGGCAAACTCTCCAAAAAGTTGATGTTCAGGTCGGCCTGTGCTGTGGAGACCATTTCTTGTAATTTCCTTATATGAAAATTGTTTTCTAAAATACTGTATTTAGATGAGCTCACCCTCCTTATAATTGTACAATTTGCCCAAGCAAGATTTTGCTAAGAAATATCAGTAAATCCTTGAGAAGCTCCACCATACTGTCTCTAGCTGGAAGATAAGAGAAATCATTCTTACCTCCAAACCATGCTCGCAGCTCATTTAAAGGGACTGGACAGATCGCGGAGGACAAAGGCCACATGTATTACGCACTGTGGGGTGTGTGTTCTCCAACTACAGGCTGGTGGAAGTGGGACCTCAAACTCCTGACGCCTTCCGCTGCCATGTCATCCCAAGGAAATGACCTTAGCGTTTGTTGCTTTGATTAGAAACAAAAGCTTTTCAACACAAGGGGGGCAGGGGCGGCAGGGGGAACAACCAGGAAAAAAAAAAAAAAAAACAAAACTGAAAAACTCTGCTATTTCCTTTGGTCACCTAAAGTTTCTCTTCATAACTAAATTAAAACACACAAAAAGTCATGTACTCCTTTCTAAACTTCAGTGTTAGTGAACGATAGCAGTTGAGTGATTATTCAGAGGTGTTGGTTTAAACTCCTCATTGTTCAGTGCAGATTCTGGGTGAAACTGGGGGTTTATGGATGGAAAGAAAAACACTATGGAACTGAACTCCATTCCTGCAACAACTTCACGTTAACAGCTTTGCGATGATGCAGAATTCCATGGGACCCTTGTTACATCAGCTATCATCAGAGATGTCAGCCACAAACCAAAGCTCTTGGTGGGATGGTTGTGAACACAGACTGTTTCACAGTCATTTACTATTGAAATTACTCAGTGATTAGGAAACAATCAAATTATATTATATTTTCAGATGAAGCAAAGGGAAAATACATGGAATCCAGGAAAATAATACAACTTTTTTGAA